>OMOX01174436.1:0-13185 GCA_900312595.1 Guentherus altivela | reverse complement strand
TCTACACTGTGTCGCGTGGATAGCTTGTTTCTGTTGGCTCTATTCCTCCGTATAAAACTCAAGAACCTCAATTACGGCACGCCAGTTATAAAGTAGGGCAGGTTGTCAAAAGACGCTACAAACCCCCTATCCCCGTTACAGGCCCTGTGTGTCTCGTATCTGGTCCACTGCAGCAGACCAAACCTCAAGCTGTCTATTCAGCATGCTTGGACTCTTTTAGAATTTTTTTTTCAATTGAGACGGTGCAAATAATAGCAAACCCGTGTTGAAGTTGCATCCCACGTGCGTAAGCTAGGAACAGGGCAATTTCCTGACAACCGCGCGGAAGGCATGGTTTTCCTTAAATATTTAAGAATTTCTTAAATAAGTCCCTGCTGGACTGTGCCGCAAAATTACCTGGTCATTTCCAGGAAAGTATAGACAACTTTGAAATTAACGGGCAGGAAGAAAATACCGCAAACTTGCAGGCAAAGAGTCACCGCCTTGCTCTGCCGTATCTAGATAAGCTCCCATGTACACGTATGACAGTTTTCATGCAATTAGGGGCACTCAGGTAGTGCAGCGGTCTAAGCCCTCGCCTACTGCCGTGGAGACTGGGGTTCGATCCCCAGGCCACAGCACCACAATTGGCTGTGCTCGGGGTGGGAAGCCGGCCAGGGGATTTCTCCCTCGTGGCTGCATTAGTGCCTCCTACTGGTCGGACCGGGCACCTACAGAGGAAGATGGACCAGAGGAGGATAGTGTGAATCTCCACATGCGGTAAACCTCCTCTGTGAAATCAGATGATGTACGATGTAAAAGAAGGGGCTGTGACACATGTGCCCCAGAGGACACACTTGCCAAAAGGCACAATTGGAATAGACGACTAAATTAGGGAGGGAATTGGCAAAGACCAAATTGGGAGAATAAGTAAAAAAAGTAAAATATAAATAAAAATCCTCCTGCAATTAGACCGAGTAAAGCTAGGCAGACAATTGGGTGCTGCCCTGATAATAGCTTGAAATGATGTCCAGGATCGGGCTGCATCCGTGTTGATCTGCAGATTTTGAGGGCGGTCGGAAAGGACAGTTGGCACAGACTCTAATCTATTGCCTCCTCATCTAGCTGCCTACTAGCTGGAGCCACTCTGCTAGTCCGGACGTAATCCTGCAATGTGAACTGATCAACGACACCAATCTGAATGAATGACATCAACAACCAATGAAAGTTGAGCATGAGAAGAAAGATATTAATAAATAAATAAATAAACAAACAAACCAATAAATAAATAACTAAATAAATGGATAGATCAATCGAAATGAAATGGGGAATGACAAAGGCAGGCAAGCAATTTGCAGGTGGAGTCATGAAGTAGAGTACGAGTTGGTTGAATTATGACGGGGCATCAGTGATTGTACAATGTAAACAGCAAGACCCATCCATCACAGCTGTTGTTCCATCACCATGTTCGTTTTTGTTGTGGTACCGGTGTCTTGTCGTCAACGTGGGAGCTGGTGTTTCTATGAGATTGGTCTGTTGCAGGGCTCAAGTGCAAAAGCCAATGCTCTGGTAGTGTGTGATGTCTGCATGTCGTTGTAACATGTGTGACTGTGATCCCCAATCCTTTGCTCATTGTCAGCTGTGTGTGCCTTTGCTATAACAAGACTACAAAAAATACAAGACTTACACGATTCTCCTTTTTCACAATCTTTGAGGCTTTTAAAAGTCGTGTAGTCAGTCAGGTTATGCTGGAATTTGACTACACATATTTCTGTAATAAAGATGTGAACCATGTTACACTACAAGATGAAGGCACATGAAATTGTATTGTGCCTTGTTCATTTGGCCTGAACATTCACCGATCAAAAGACAGGCATGTTAGGTTAATACTCCTGCCATTGCCCATGACCAAGGCAATGGCCTTAGAACTTGAGTTGGTCCCTGGGCGCCACACTGTGGCTGCCCACTGCTCTTAAGTAGTTATGATAGGTCAAAAGTGCAGAAGAATAATTTCCCCACGGGGATTAATAAAGCGTGACTTTAACTTAACTTAAACTTATCTTTATGACACTACTATCATATCGAGACAGGTTCTCCTAACTGGTGGCACAGTAGTCCAGTGGTTAGCACTGTTACCTCACAACAAGATGGTCCTTGGTTCAAAACCCAACCGCGGCCAATTGCAGCCTTTGCGTGTGGAGCTTGCATGTTGATGTGGGTTTTCTCTAGGTGCTTCAGTTTCCATCACACCAAAAGGCATGCATATTAGGTTAATGCTATTGCCCTTGACCAGGGCACTGGCCTTCAAACTGGATTCGGTCCACAGGTGCCGCATGCTGTGTGTCCACTGCTCCTAAGTCATTAGGATGGGTCAAATGCAGAGGACAAATTTCCCCTTGGGGATCAATAAAGTGTCACTTCACTACTTAACAAGGGAAGAGTTTGTAGCTTGGTTTGAATGGTAAATACCACGACACCAGCCGGAAACACAATCCAAAACAAATATCATGCTGTCTAGGAACACGCTATAGTGGTGGTGCTGGTGTTGTTTGTGGAAAAGTAGATATAGGAAACAGACAAATTGTGGCTCCATTCTTTGATGGGAGGAACAACACAGTACCACCTGTCTATTCCTCAGGAACACCTTGTTGTAGTATGCAGCATGTCCCCAGCTTAAGATGTAGATAGATAGAAAGATAGATAGATAGATAGATAGATAGATAGAGGCACTTTATTCATCCCCGTGGGGAAATTGGGTTGTCAGGGTCAGCAGTACCACAATACAGAAAGAACTCAAAATACTCAAGGAAAGCAAAATTAAAAATAAAACAAAATACTCAACATACAAGGCAATAAATCAATAGAAAATAAAAATAAATATATGTACCATAGCTCAGTTGTGCAAAGACTGTTTCGCTTAGTTGTACAAAGAATGTGTGCAAGTGTGTAATAACTACGTGAGCACAGTATGTATGCTTGTGATGGATACAGAGATGCCATAAAGAGTATATACACAAGTCATGTTGAATGAATATTAGTGCCAGCCTTCTAACAGGCTGAGGCTGGGGCTTCCACTGGATTGGAGGGATGAATTAAAATGTCTAATGGCCGAGGGTACAAAGGAACGTCTGGACCGTTCTTTGGTACACTTGGGAGGAATAAAACTATTGCTAATAACAATAAATAATAAATAAACCTATTGCTGTTTAAATGTAATGTCTTGCATCCACAAGTGGACTTACTAAAGATTATATGACATGATTCAGATAACTTATGGCTATAGTTACACCTATGCACCTAAAGTGATTTGTCTGTGCTGCACAGTTTTTCAAATGTCAAAGTCATGCGCATCCAACTCTGCTCGCTGTTTGACATCTGCAGGGCCCAAGTCATATGACAAGGACAGATGCCTCTTCACAACCCTCTCTGGGTTTTTCCGCATAGAGGTTGATCAAAATAAAATAGTTCTAATGAAAATGTCCTCCTGGCTTCAAAATAATTTCACTCAACTGCTGGGACCGGAGTTATATTCCTCCTCAATAAACCTCCTTTCAATTGCTGCCAAAGGCCGTTCGATCTGAAACAGAATAACCGTCACTCCAAGAATTTGACGTCTCCTACGTCATTGTGTTATTGTATCCCTCCGCCGCAATCGCACTCGAAAGACCGCTGATAGAAGCCCGGAGTTAGCTAAGCGAACAATCAGCGTGACAGCGTCTGTCCCTGTTGTGTGTCTAATTCAACTCTTCGTAGAGGACTTTCAGTCGTTAGCATAAAAGTGACCGACACTGTCATTTCATAAAACATGAAGTTCCAGTACAAAGAAGAGCACCCTTTTGAGAAGAGAAGGTCTGAGGGCGAGAAAATTAGGAAGAAGTATCCGGATAGGGTTCCTGTAAGTAGCCAACGCCAAGTTGCTAGCTAGTGTTTGTTTTTAGCAGTTTGCTGGCTAACCAGTTAGTTTCAAGTGAACGCACGAGCGACGATGTATAACCCTAACTAGCTAGCTACAAAATTCTCATCCAAACACCGTTCTTCTTTTTAAAAATTATTTTAATCAATTGACTGACAACATAAGATGATTCACTCCACATTAGCGTTATTGGTCAAGATCATACACTGCCTATTTGCAATACTGCCTTGTAGGCCGGCTAAGGCGTTAGCTTTATCTGCATGATTTTGTCTTTTCACCTCTCACTATTACTGTCTGCACTAATACCACAAATCTATCTTTACTGACGCGAATTATATCCTGAGTTCTCTAGCTAGTCTCGGCTGATGTCTAACGCGACTTTGTTTTGGGTATATAATGTTGGCTTGCTTAAGGGGGTAGCTGCGGGTGTTTAAACAACAGCCAGTGATAGGAATGATAAACGACTAATTGACGACCGAGGAACAGTAGTCTGAAAGTAACCCAAGGTTCGTTAAAACGTCATACTACATGTGTAAATTACATCGACGTGTACCCTAAAATAGGTGGCGTCAACTACTGAGATGCATATGTTGACGTCGCACTGCCCCATGCAGATGGATTGCTGCCACTTGTCTATACTCGCTTGTGTTGGCCTTGTAGCCTTGGTATATACAACTCTCTAGTTTCCATAGAAACTAAACAGGAATATCCAGAAAGGAAATGGAAATAGGTTATTCTGCTTTATCATTTTCAAGGTTCTTCATTTTTGATGGCCCCAAGCTGTAGCCATGGAGAATACCATGGCTCCACCTGGTTTGTAGTTGTAGACAGTCATACTTTGCCGGGGATGATGTCATTCTTTTCGTTACTAGTTGTGATTTTTTTTTTAAATAGGCGTATTCATAATCCTCATTCTAAGTCTGGTTGTTGTGGTTCAAAGATGTTCTTTCCTTCTCTTTCAGATTTGGTTTCACTCTAGCCCCTCCCAAATTCTGTTTCCTATACCCGTTATCTGCTCTCCAGGAGAATCAATCAATCTGTTAAGCCCAAACTGATGACGAGGGCTGCAACTATCTAGTATTTTGGTAATCGATTATTGGGCTGAAATTCTTGGCCGAGTACATGAGTAAATTGAGTAATGATGACATAATTCCTGGTTCCAGTAAGCTGGGGCTGTTTTTACACTGGTTTAGTGTCATTATTTTTACTCTAAATTTAAGGCTGTGTTTTACTGAAAAATAAGCCAAAAGCAGAATTATAATGCATTATGAAAAAGATTAGAATTTATTTGGTCTACATTGCAGAAAACAGGATCCAGCGAGGCATTTAGATACAACCGGTCCCCTATACTATATGACATCGCTAATAAATAGCATATTTAAAAGAGTAATATGCATTATTATAAAGCTTTCAATTCATTTAGGCTACATTTCGGCAAACGGGATAGCTAAGGAACAAGGCATTTAAATCACATCGGTAATAAATGTGAATTGGCTTTGCAAATAAATAGCATCTTATTTGTTACTAAATGCATGAGAGCAGCTTGTTTGCGTGAATTTAATACAATATTAGTAGATTAAACGACTTTGAACGAGGTTATTGTAGCTTTACCATATTGTGGACGGACCGTTCAGAAGCGGTAGCACATAGTAGCATGTCTCTTCACACAATATGCATGCAAGTACATTTTCTTTTGCTTTTAGTTTGAAATGCTAAAATTACAATTAAAAACATTATTATAAACATTTTGCCTTTTATTCACTTGGGCTAGCTAGCATGCTAGGGAATTTCAGATGGGAGTGCCAGTAGGCCCTTGATAAGGCCTTGCAGGTAGTGGGTAGGCCCATCGCTGGCAAATAAACACTGCATCAATACAGGGAGACCTCAAGCTTAGGAGGAATCCATTGTCAGGGGAAAAAAAAAGACCAAAGTTTAACCAAAGATAAAACATTGTCAAAGCAATACAAGTGTGTAAAAACTAAATTAGCGCCAGCTGTTTGTGTTAGGAACCGGACATTATTGAATTGAGTACTCAACTTGATTTAATCAATAAATCTTTAAGCCCTACTTCTGACAGCATTTGAATGTATTAGCTCTGTTATCCCTAGCATCATTTCAATATTTTATTTTTTGTTCATTAATAGAAAATGCAGATTTTTGATTTCTGTATGATAAAAAATGAAGTTAGGGAATCATCACTGAGTTAAAAATATAGAGCCTGTTCTCTGTTCCTCTTTTTAGTCCTATATATATGTATGTGTGTATTTCAGCGGTCTGCTCCCCCTTCTTAGGTAATTGTGGAGAAAGCCCCCAAAGCAAGGATAGGCGATTTGGACAAGAAGAAATACCTTGTCCCTTCCGACCTGACAGGTAAATGGAGTAGATTAAAGTAGTACTGCGACTGGACATCATTTCTGAAATGAATGAGTGTCATAAGTGCCTGTAAATACGCCTCCCTCTCTTGTCTTTGATAGTGGGCCAGTTTTACTTCCTCATCCGGAAAAGAATCCACTTGCGTGCAGAGGATGCTCTCTTTTTCTTTGTAAACAATGTCATTCCACCCACCTCCGCTACCATGGGACTGTTGTACCAGGTCGGTTACTCCTCCCTTTTAAGTTGATCGTTATGATCTTGTCATTTGGACGTTGGCCGTTAAAGTCAGCCAGCCCCTAGACGTGTCATGTAACACCACCTTTTGATCTGTCTCTTTCGCTTCATACTCCAAATATATTCCCTTCTCTCGCAGGAACATCATGAAGAGGACTTTTTCCTTTACATCGCCTACAGTGATGAGAGTGTGTATGGAGACAGCCAAAGGGAAATGTGATCCCTTCACCCCGTCCAACCCCTACCCATTTACCCCTAAACCCACCGCCATCCACTGAGAATATTAAATCCAGCTCAGCAGCCTAGAGTTCATAGAGTAAATATGTCTTGATGCACTTTCACTCTCCCTCCCGCCCATCTCCCCCACTCATTTACATCTTTTATTACTCCTCTGCAGTCTGAATTGTATTTGCCTCCTGTTTTCTTTTTCATCAGAGCTCCGGTGGAGAGTTCTCATGGCCAGTGTTTTTGTTGTGCATCGAAGCACTTCTGACTATAGCTAGGCGAGAATAGACCCCACTTTCAAATATTTGTTGAAAATACCAACAAAGGTGATTTTATAGGCTAGAGAATAAATAGGATGTGAATATAAATCAAAATCAGTTTTGATTAACTGCAAAGATGAATTTTGGTTGTTTATAGTAATTTGTGAAAGGATGTAATGCATTTGACTTGGGTGGGAGGTTAACATCAGCCACTAGCCAGATGTAGGTTAATTTTGTCTGCGGCTGGTACATTTGTGTAGTTAAACAGTCAGTTTGATCCATAACCATCTGCCATGCAGAAGTTCTAGGCCCCTCTCCAAACAACAGGTTATTAATCCACCAGCCACTACACTTATTCAATTGATAAATTAGCTGCCTGTCTTACATCTAACCTTTGAGCGGGGCATAATAGAATTCAGACTGAACAATCATGGTCCCTCTGGTTCTGCTTTCAGTGGTAAGATGATTATTTTGATTGCTATTATGATTATCATTGTTATTATTGTTCTTAATTCTAAATGGCTAAACTCTAAAAGGTATCGTAATGCTCAGTGCAATTTTCTTTTTTTTATTTAAATTTTTTTTAATTTTTTTAAAAAATATACTGCTGCATTACTGGCTCTCCACTCATGACTATACATGATAAAATGTGACAAAAGCTTGTTCCATTTCCTGTCTTTATTGCACATCTTTGGTACATGTGGGTAAACTGTCATACATAATGTATCTTATGGACACATCAAACTTCTTTTTTTGCCCCCCCTCGTGATTTGTACTGCATTGTTCTCCCTCACAAAAAACAATCAGCTCTCAGAAATGCACTGCTTTTTAAAGCTCTTTCTATTGGCCCAAAAACACATTTGGGCTTTTTTTTTATTGATATGTAAGAAGTAGGAATTGTCAGTATTTGTTCATTGTAAGTGTTCGTGCAAACTGGCCAATTCTTCAGAAAAATATTCAAGACAATTCCCTTAATTCATAAATATTACCGGCGTGGTTAGAGAGAAGCAAGTGTCAATTAAAGTCTCGGTCAACACTTTGTAGTGGCACCGTACTTTGTTTTTGGCAAAGCTGCCTTTCTCCTCAAATACAGACGCTGGCGATTTATAAACTCTCACCGCCACTCTATAAACATTACCTGATCCTGACGTCTTAAAATAGGTATAACCATACAGCCCCAAGTAAAGGTTAAGTATCAAAAATAAGTTTAAAAAATGTCAGTGTCACTCGGAACATTTCATTCTGAACAATTGAAAGTATTTAAATAAATACGATGTAGGACCATTCCTAAAATTAAATATAGACTTGCATAAACGCTGCAGACCAGTGAACTTGAGGCCAGCTGGTCAATGTATGTATATGAAACTTAGAACATGCCTTGCATTTTAATACACATTTTAAAAGGTGATACTAGCAAGCTGTTTCCTACTCTTAATGCGGGAGATGGTTTTCCACGCTGTAACAAGCATGGAGATGTGGAGGACATTGGATGCAATGGGAACGCAACATGGAGAGGTGCATTCAATTGCAAAGTATCCTTGCGTAGTTGTATTTGTGATGTTGGCTTCATTACTATTGATTCCTTTTAATTCGTATTTGTGATGTTGGCTTCATTGCTATTGATTCCTTTTAATTCAATCGAATTTGTTGGGTGGATAACTTCAAGCGCATTGCGAGTGCATCTGGATACGAGGGTGAAAATGAAAAAAAGTTTCTGAATGGCAGAGATCCTGTGTTGGCATCGTACATACATCTCCTAATGCTCCCGGGCACATCTGTGATGTTAGCTGAGGTCACCGGGTGTTTAAATTCTTTCACCGTCATACACACGTGCCCAGGTGACCCAACTGGGGTAGAGCAGACCCTGCTTAGTGTCCAAGTTGTACTAGTGGTCCTCAGAGTCACTCCTCCCGATGGACACAAATTCGCCCTGCTGCCCCTAGGACTATTTCAATGGTTCTCGTTTGTACACCTGAAGAACAGAAATGTAAAGTTCTGATCAACATTTGCATTTTATCCAGATAATGCACAATATCTTCTGGAATCTTGTAGGCATCAGTAGCTCAGGAGGTTTGAGTGGTCACCTGGCAGACTGAAGATCACCGGTTAGATCCCCGGCTTCTCCTGGTATCATGTCAAAGTGTCCTTGAGCAAGACACTGAACCCCTAACTGCTACCTGGGCCCTGCACTGTGGCTGTCCACTGTTCCTAAGTAATTCGGATGGGTCAAATGCAGAGAACAATTTCCCCATGGGGATCAATAAAGTCCCAATTATGATTATTGGAAATTGAAACAACTTTTGACCTCCACACATTAATCTGTTTGATTTACAGCAGCACGTGAAAAAAAAAATAAGAATTTTAAGAACTAAAAAAAAAAAATCAAGAGATGCCCATGTTTGTTGGCATCCTTCAGAACAATTCTTATGAATTTTGTTGGAGCTAATATATTCCTACAAAGTATAGATGAGTGAAAAAAACCTGCAGCTTCCCAATTTGTCAGTAGAAATGGTGAAGCAAAAAGAGCCATCTGAGGATGTCACAAAACTTGGCACCAAATGAAAGTGTTCAAAAAGCCATAAGGCCTTGATATTCCTGTTCCCACAGCTGGCAATGTTAATAAGGAATTTACTGCTCATGGATGTGGTAGTAAGGGGAAAATTCATGTCAGATGTCATCAAAGGTTGGTGCGAGCCATTGGGAAAAAAAAAACACCAAGCATAACATCCAAATATTTCAAGGCTGACACTGCACCAAAGAGGGCTTCACAGTTGGAAGACACAGAAGACCCCATTTCTGAAAGAGGAATAGAAGACGGCCCAACTGAACTTTGCCATGACTCACTTGGACGGGCTTAAGTCCTAGGAAATGTGGACTGTGGACTGATGAAACCAAATCAAAGCTCCTTGGCAATTGAGATCAATGATTACGATCGGTGGGACCTGAAATGGGCAGCTGGGTCACTGTGAGTTGCAGTTAAAGAGAGGGTGAAACTGCCAGCAAATAACTATAAGAAGCTTATTGATGGTTGCAAGAAATGTTTGGAATTAGTCATCTTTGACAAAGCCTATGCAACTAAGTACTAGATACTTCATACTTTTTCCAATTTTAAAGCCATCAAATATGTTTTTCTTATTTTTTTAATCATGTGCTGTCAAATAAAACAGAAAATTGCTTACATTTCCAGGTATTTCAAAAGATATGGATCAAATACAAGAGTGGCAATAATAATTATAATAATAATAATTGGGACTTAATTGATCCCCGTGGAGAAATTGTCCTCTACATTTAACCCAATCCTAATTGCTTGGGAGCGGTGGGCTGCCACAGTGTGGCACATAAATCTTGGACAGAACTGTATATCTAAGGCCTTCAAGTAAAAGGCTCTGAAAAGATGGCAATTAAACCATTGGTGGAATTTCAGTCCAACTATGTTTTAAATTGTGAATCTATTGGATAATTATTCAAATGTAAACTCTATCTTGCCTTCAAAGCATGATTTAACCCGCTATGAAAAATTGTGCCTTATCAGCATTTGGGTGTTGCGACATAATAGGCCTGCCCTGGTTATTCAAGGCCATAAGCATTAGTACTTTTCACAGTGTGCATCTGAGAGACCAGTTGACTCAACGCTACACTTCAATTCAAACGTCAATTTAGTAGACTTTTTAGGTTTGCTCTACAACGTGATTCTTTTTTTTTTGTTCTTCAATAGCCATAATTTTTTTAACTGAGCAAGACAAGGGCCAAGTACAGATAAACTGCAAGTCCCAGAAATCAGTTGACAAAAAAACAGGAAGTTTTTCTAATTGACACAGGAAGTAAAATATTATCTGTGTTCGCTCGCTTGGCCCTTTTGTTGCTAAGTTGAGGTTTTTATTTTCTTTTATTCGTGAGAAAGTTCAGAGCCAAACCATTCCGGACACAAACGGAGTGGTTATCATTTAACGCGTGGCACATCAACGAAAGTAAGCAGGGCTGTTTCCTACTTCGTGACAAAAATACAGCTAACCTTAGCTAGCTAGCATTTCGCAAGTTTGGTGTAGCCTTGACACGGTTTTGCTTCCATATGTTCTCTAGAGGTGAAAAAGTCTCGTTTGCTTATGTTAAAATTGACATTACTAAATGTTATCCATCCTTATAGTGGACATGGAGTGACTCCAATTAGACCAGAACATCTGCGTACATCTATGTTCAGTTCTGTCACGAGTCATCAGCGCATTCGGCTCCCCAGTCCCCATCAACTGCTCTGTTTCCTGCGCAGTGTAGAGTAAGTCTGTGTTTCCTTCTGTTGAAGCTGGCACCTCCACTACCCGTCACCATGCCCGCACTGCTGGAGAGGCCGAAGCTGTCCAACGCGATGGCAAGAGCCCTACACAAGCATATCATGAGGGAGCGGGAGCGGAAGAGACAAGGTAAGCAGGCCGTCGGGGCTAGCGAGCGAACTGAAATAAACACCAATCGACCGCTGTGTCATTCATATAACGTTATGGCAACATTTCATTATCAGAGGAGGAAGAGGTGGATAAAATGATGGAACAGAAAATGAAGGAAGAGGAGGAGAGAAAGAGGACAAAAGAAATAGAGGAGAGGATGTCCTTGGAAGAAACTAAAGAACAGGTAGGAAAGAGGAAACTTATATCCCCTGTGTCAAAGGCTGCACCGCTTTATTGACGCCAACACACCTATCTAGCACCACGTACACCACGAGGCCCGCCGCAATAACTTAATTCAAAACCAAGGCCCTCCACTGCCACCGTCCCACATTCTACTGCCGGCATCAATCTGCTGCAGTCCTCCGCATTCCCCTGCTGGCATCCAGCACTTTGTTCGAGTCTCACCATCACGACCATCAGCGCAATACCAACTATATCCTTATGTATATTTGATCCCTGTGAATACTGTATAGAAATATCCTGACAGGAAGTACTTAATCAAACTTATTTACTGTCCACACGACTGTACTAAATGACTTGTGCTTTTTGATTTTTCTTGTTATTATTTATCTTGTAGTATTTTTTTATATACTTTTAAATTATTTTTTATATATTTTTCGAGCTATTGTGAGCAACAACCAAGTTCGATTCCTCGCATGTACAAACTTACATTGCGAAACGAATGGGGCTCTGACAATGTGAATACGTCTCTTCTGTTAAGGTGATGAAGATGGGGGGTAAACTGCAGGGACTGCAAGAAGAGAAGCACCAGCTCTTCCTGCAGTTGAAGAAAGTCCTCCATGAGGAGGAGAAGAGACGCAGGAAGGAGCAGAGGTAGCTGTCCCATAAGGTTTCCCATCCCAGTGCTTTGTGGGGTCTGTGGGGAGGGTGTTGTTGTTGTTGCTATGAAGGGGGACCTGCTGGCAACTCTCCTACTCATTACGTGTTTACGGGACCCGCCCTTTCCCCATCTAGTGACATCACCACGCTGACCTCAGCCAGCTACCAGCCCAGCCTCCCCATGCATGCAGGCCAACACCTGCTCAGCATCCAAGGTGAGAGCACGGCGTACACTTGGATCCGTCGCCCCGCTCCGGCCATCGGCTCAGCCGGTGAGGAGCTGGGCACTAACCGCGGCCTCCTCGACATTCTTGTATATTGCATGGGTTGCATTGCCGTCATGTAATACTCTGGTTTACGCTGCTTGCCTGTATATCCTCTACCTTTATGCAGGCGTCCTACACATACTTTGTACGCATACTGTGGGCATTGAAAATTGCACTCTGCACTATCTAAGCTTTATCTGGTGTTTTTCTGTGTGTGTATAATAGTTTCTTGTTTTGACTAGATTGGCTTTTGGAGTATTTTGTCTTATGCTGCTGCTGTGAATGACAACCCTATCTATCTGCTGTAGCTAATAGATGTTAGTGGATCGTGATAGAGCCATGTAGGGCAGGGTGCAAGATTTGCACAAATACTGCACCATATCTCTAGATAAAGTGGGAGATTCAGGAAATTATACAAAGGTAAATTATAAGAATATGTTTGTGGTTGATGTAAGCAAAAAAACATTATCACACACACACACACACCCATTTTTTTGATTCTCCTCCCACCTAGGAGTACCTACATAATACTGATATTTATAATAATAATAATTGGAACTTTATTGATCACCATGGAGAAATTGTCCTCTGCGTTTTGACCCATCCTAATTACTTAGGAGCAGTGGGCAGGCACAGTGCAGCGCCAGGGGAGCAGTTAG
>OMOX01174340.1:0-10229 GCA_900312595.1 Guentherus altivela | reverse complement strand
CTATGTTGGTGAATTTCAATGCAAAAACATTTTATGGAATGAATATTTCTAATATTGGCCAAGTGTATTATTATATTTATTTATACGCAAATACTGTATGTATAATGTACATGCTGCATGCAGCTATGTAAATAATAATAATTGGGACATTCTTGATCCCCGAGGGGAAATTGTCCACTGCATTTGACCCATCCTAATTTCTTAGGAGCAGTGGACAACCACTGATGCCATACCAGGAGGAGCTGGGGATTGAACCGGTGATCTTCTGACTGACAGGCAACCACTCACAATTCTATCTCTATGATTTGAGTATTCTGTAAGTTTAAGTTACACTTTATTAATCCCCTTGGGGAAATTATTCCTCTGCATTTTGACCCATCCTAACTACTTAGCAGCAGTGGGCAGGCGTGGCGCCTGGAGACCAACTCCAGTTCTGAAGCCAGTGCCTTGGTCATGGGCAGTGACAGGAGTATTAACCTAACATGCATGTCTTTTGATGTGGTAGAAAACCAGAGCACCCAGAGGAAACCCACGTGAACACAGGGAGAACATGCAAATTCCACACAGAAAGGCCCCAGTCAGGATTTGAACCCACAACCTTCTAACTGTGAGGCAACAGTGCTAACCACTGGGCCACCATGCCACCCTTTTTATATGCCTCTCATTCAAGCCCCACAGAGGATGAGCCTCCATCACACCAGCAATAACACAATATAACACACAATAACACAATATATATAAACACATGTAAAAATATGCATAGTTATTATTTTTTTTGCAATTCTCATGTAATTCCTTGCAATTTTGAAACCATAAAAGGTTTTTTTATTCTTCTATTCTTATTTTTTATCATGTCTGCATGAAATGCAAGGGTGCCAATCCTCTTCAATAGGTTTACAAACTTGAGACTAATTTCCCTCATGTTCTCAGTGCCATGGCTATAAAATTTAACATTTAACACAGATAAGGGGCAGCGGTAGCTCAGGAGGTTAGGTGTTGGTCTGGCAGATGGAGGTCCCGGGTTCGATACCCAGCTGATCCTGGTTACTCGTTGAAGTGTCCTTGAGTGAGACACTGAACCCCTAATTGTTCCCTGGGCACCAATTACTGGCTGGCTTCTGCTCCTAAGTAATTAGGATGGGTCAAATGCAGAGGACAGTTTCCCCTCAGGGATGAATAAAGTCCCAATTATTATATATACACAGGGGTGGTTTTTGTTGTGAGGCATTGGGGTGGTTGCTGGGTGTGTTTTGTGCATAATAATAATAATAATTGGGACTTTATTAATCCCCAAGGGGAAATTGTCCTCTGCATTTGACCAATGTTAATTGCTTAGAGGACAGCCACTGAGCGGCACAGTTAAGAGTTCAATATCTTACTCAAGGACACTTCGACGAGTAACAAGGGATCTAATCGGTAACCTTCCAACTACCAGACCAATGCGCTAACCTCCTGAGCTACTGCCGCCCCTAAACATGGTAATTTGTGAAACCCTTTAGTTTTAGTTTTGGTCGTGGGCAGTGACAGGAGTATTAACCTAACATGCAGGTTTTTTGAAGTGGGAGGAAACCGGAGCACCCGGAAGAAACCCACATGAATACGGGGAGAACATGCAAACTCCACAGAGAAAGGCCGCAGTCGGGCTTTGAACCCAGGACCTTCTTACTGTGAGGCAACAGTGCTAACCACTGGGCCACCGTAACCTAAAAAAAGTGAAAATAAATAAACAGATAAAATCTCGTCTGCGGGCATCTGACTGCTGAGGTCCCCTTTGGGTCCCGGGCCCCTGTTGAGAACCACTGATGTAGGGTCATTCACTCACTCACCGTAAATCCTTGGTGTTGTTTTGCCATGTAGATTTTTTTGTTCTGCTGTGATAAAGATTCTCCACTGTCAGTGATGGTCATTTGTCTAAGCTTCAGGGATTCAGTAGATATATCACGATTAATCCTCATATCCTTGTCCAGGAATCATTCTAGCTACTATAAGGTTACCTTTAAAAGTCCATGTCACTGATAGAATTGGTCTGGTGAATGTTGCATTCCCTCCAACTGCGCTGTCTAAGGGGCCTGATGGAAGCACACCTGAGCTCAGACTGGAAACAGAAAGTGTAGGCTTGATTTTTTATTTTCCAGTATTGAAAAGTGGTCAAGGATGACAGATCATCATATTTCTATGACCTAATTTCCAGAAACTGACACAACTCTGGGATCCTGTTCAATTTCATTGATTCACTGCCCACTAACCCCTACCCTAGTTTGAGTATTGAGGTGTCTACTGAAACATTCAAGGAGTTCTTTCTCTACGTTGCAACCAAAGTTGAGAATATCAGGTTCCAAATTTACCGTCTGGCTAGTGACTTTGCAATTCCCCTACAGAACTCTCCTTTGCAAACTTAGTGGAAACGATTACCTCTATGAAGTCATCTAAATGCTCTCTACACATTGTCCCCACCGGGCTTCTGAAGAAGGTCCTAGGTACGCTCGGTCCTCATATTCTTTTAATCATAAACAGCTCACTGGTCCCTCGGTTGGTCTCCTCCTATTTCAAGCATGCAATTGTTCAACCTCTCTTAAAGAAACCTAATCAGGATTCTCTTGACATGGCTAATTTTTCGACCTACTGTATCTCCAAACTGCTGTTTTTATCTCAGGTTTTAGAGAGAGAGTAATCTCATTGCAACTCGTATCCTTTATGAATAATAACAACATCTTTGATCAATTTCAGTCAGGTTTTATAGTACAGAGACTGCACTCTTTAGCATCACAAATGACCCCCTTATAGGTACCGAATGGGTTGATGCGTGTAACTGCTTATTTTTTTTAATTTTTTTGGGGGGGGGATCTCAGTTCTGCTTTTAATGCCGTTGACCACTTCGTTTAACTGAATCTCCTTGAAAAGTGGGTAGGGGTTACAGAAAATGCTCTCAAATGGTTTTCTTCACATCTTAATTCCAGTTCTTTTTCAGTTGGCATCGGGAATACCTCTTCTTCCTCTGCTTGTCTCACTTATAGTATTCCACAGGGTCTAGTCTGGGCCCTTTACTATTCTCGATTTATATGCTTCCTCTTGGGTCAGATCATTGAGAGACATGGTGTTCAGTTCCACTCCAACTTAGCTGACACCCAGCTTTATGTTCCCTTAAAGCCTGGGATACTGGTGGCCTAACCACTATTGGAGACTGCCTTCCAGATGTTAAATGTTGGATGTCCCAAAACGTCCTCCAACTAAATAAATCAGAGATTATTACATGGCCCACCCAACTTTAATAACCTTATTCAGAACAACCTAGGTAGTCTATCTGCAAACGTCAAGTATGCAACTAGAAAATCTGGGATTTCTATTCAATTCAGACCTCAGGTTCGAGGACCGGGTTAAGAAAGTCATTCAGTTATGCTTCCTGCATAAAGTTGTTTTTTCTTATCTTTTGCTGAATATAAAGTTATTCATGTCTCTATTTAGTCTCGTCTAGACTACTGTAGTCCCTCTATTGCTGTTTAAGTCAGAATTCCCGGAATTCCGCAACTGGTTCAGAATGCAGCAGCAAGGATTTTGACTAGGTTGAGGAGATGGGATCATATCACCCCCGTTTTAGCCTCTCTACATTAGTTACCAGTTAATTTTGGAATTGATTTTAATATTTTACTAATAATTTTTACCTCCTTGTTATATCTTTGATCTTTTAATGCCTTATAAGTCAGGATGAAGCCTGAGATCCTCAGAAAGGGATCTTTTTGCTGTTCCTCGGTCTAGGTTAATGACTGAGAGGGACAAGGCTTTTGCTGTTAGGGCCCCGGGCCTCTGGAACGGCCTGCCTGAGGTAATCAGACTAGCCAAATCACTATCATCTTTTAAATCTCAACTGTTCATTGATGAACTTGAAATGAATTGAGATGTCAATATATCAAGAATAACTGGTTAGATAACAATAAAAGAACCTATGGGGTGTTTGATAACAAGGATAACACATCAATTGAGTGTTAACATTGTTAACATTGCAATATTTGCCATACAATAAGACTCAAATATCCTCAAGGTTGCTTGAAAACTAATTAATAATCAAACTAAAACTAAAAATAATTTAGTGTTGCTTGGTTAACAGTTGATCAATTAACTAACGCTTGATCATTTAAAATGACAAAATACCAAAAAAAGTGTTCTACAGTCAAAAACATTTCAGGGTTGTTTCTGTAAACATATTTCTGAGTCTTACATGCTGGGTCATAATTCTGGATTGTTTGGGTGTTGCTTATATGATAAACAATATCAACATATTTACATGAATACTCTGTCTCTCTCTCGATAGATAGATGGATGGATTGATAAATAGATGGATGGATAGGTAGGTAGATAGATAGATAGATAGATAGATAGATAGATAGATAGATAGATAGATAGATAGATAGATAGATAGATAGATAGAGCTATAGAAAGACAAAAGGCAAACACACTCTCAAAAAAGTTTACTTTATTTTTTGCTTCCATGGTATTGTGTTCACGTCCTATGTCAAATACAGTAGAAATCGTTTACCTGCCAAGAACAACAACTTCAAAATATTTAGCCCTGGCTAAACTGTTTTAGCGTCTAGTTGGAGGATTACCACGGACTTTGGCTTGTGTTTGTGATATGCATGTTCTGATTTTCTACAGAATGCATGCACATTGATGGAACGTTAAGGATTTATGCTAGCCTGTTTTAAAATGAAATGTCATTCTCACATTCACTGATCATCCAAAGTCACATTTTAAGGGCATGTATTCAATAAAAAATGAGTATGTGCCTTTATTTATTATTTTATTTTCATGTTTAATTTATGAAAACCACTAATACCACTTTATTAGTGCCTTGCATTTTTAATTTGTATCTTTTTAGCACACCTTGCAACATAGCATCTAAAATTAAATAGTACCAAAGATCCATGGGTTAAACAATAATGAATCTAGGAAAACCATAAATTTCAGAATATTCTTTTATCTGGATGAGTCCACTTTAAGGTCCTCCTTAGCAAAAGGCCCCAGGGGTAAAGAAACCTTAGGAAAAATATTAATATTTTGTATTAGTATTAAATATTAGTATATCAAGTATTTTGAAAAAGGAAACAACACAACTGTAAACATTTTAAAGAGTAGTGACGTGTTTATGCCGAGAGATTAAACTCACTGACCTTATCTTGCTCGCCACGCATTATATCTGCAGCACTCCCTCGACTATCAGTGCGCCGGTCAGCAATACCAAAAATGACCAATAAGGGGCAGCACACGAGGCTGTATAATGAGACAAAGACTATTTATAGCTTTCCTGTATTGTCCTTCAGGTTTATCATGAGAAACCAATAAGGAGTAACTCAATTGCAATGCCATGTAGTGCTTCTATTGTAAAACCATGAATGTTTTTTCTATACTTCCCTAATTACACATTGGGTAAAATGTGTAGTCTTACCTTTCAAACTCAACACAGCAGAGTTTTCCATCATGGTGACCTTGTTGTTAGCTGTACAAGTGTAATTCCCAGTATTTGCCTCTTCCATCTTCTCTATGATGTACAAGGAGACATTAACATGTGTCTCATTGCTGTTGAACATCCAGCTGAACGTCGCGGGTGGGACAGACTCGGCCAGGCAGAGCAGAGTGACCCTCTCACCAGGCGGAGCTGTCAGTGGTCCAATTATTGACATATTATGTGGTCCAACTGCATAGGAAGAAGGATATATAAGGGCCATCAAATAGTGGTGGTATTCCTACAGCTTTTTAAACATTTCTCCATTACAGTTCACACGGCAATAGGAATTTGCAAAAAAAACTTGATCCATTTGGTTCACTGCAATGGCCACAAGAAGAAATATATATATTTTTTCATATAAAATAAAAACGTGGCAGCCATGGGTAGGGGTTTAGGTGCCGAATGGTGGCGGAGAGAGGTTTCTATTGCTGGTTGGCGAACCTGATTCCCATTTAGAGGGTTTAAAGAGGTGTGCTACTGAAAAAAGGCCGGACCATGATAGGGAAAATTTATATTTTTCACCAGGTCCCTTTAAACCCGACCAGAACCACATCAGACCCCGGTACACCCGAGTTTTTATGGCTGCGCGTTGTCGTTATCCTCGACCCCAATCAGGTGCGCCACCCGGCAGCAGACACCTTTATCCGCTACGAGTCAGCGCTTTAAATCCATCCCTGGCTGCCACAAATGCACTTCAAAAGCAATCAGATAAGGGTTGATGGTGATGTCAGTCCATTATAATTTTTTTCCATGACCACACTATACTACAGAGCCCTACAGTGGCCACAGCAAGACAATAAAATTAACTGAGGGCACATTTTACTAGATCAAGCATACAAATTGCTAAAATATATAAAGTTTAAGTTACACTTTATTGATCGCGATGGGGAAATTAGTTCTCTGCATTTGGCCCATCCTAATTACTTTAGAGCAGTGCAGCAGCAAGTCACCATTCGACGTCCGAGGACCAAATCCAGTTCTAAGGCCAGTGCCTTGGTCAAGGATGATGGCAGGAGTATTAACATAACATGCATGTCTTTTGGTGTTGGGCAAACCAGAGCACCCTGAGGAAACTCACATGAACACAGGGAGAATATACAAACTCCACACTGATAGGCAATAAGTGCTAACCACTGAGTTATAGTGTCACACAAATTGCATGACATAATTTGTGGCCTTGTTTTAAATCTGTTCAAGTTTCATAAATCATGCACACAAATTAATTATCACGTTCCCATAATTTTATCAACACATACCCACGTTTTGGTTTTTTTAAAGCGTGTGCATGATTTAATCATGCCTTACACCGCTGTCAATAAGGGAGTCGAGCTATTTGTTTCAGCTACTGTACAATGGCTACTTACTACTGTCTACTTACTTGTGAAGTTGGCTGGGAGTTCCTAATTTCGGTTCCATGCCAGGAGAATGTGTTTTATTTTTGAACAATCATAATGGAAGAATCTGTCTTTGTGTTCTTAACAGAAGCACTTGACTTGTGCATATCTCTGAGGAACCGTGTCAGTCCTTATTTATTAGAGTAGAATGGATGACACAGTGGCTCAGTGGTTAGCACTGTTGCCTCACAGCAAGAAGATCCTGAGTTCAAAACCTGACTGTGGAGTTTGTGTGTTCACGTAGGGGTGCTCTAGGTTTTCCCCAGTCCAAAAGACATCTCTATTTCAAGATGATGACAGCGTACGTTTTACTTACAGCGCATGCAAAAAAATATTTTGTTATCGAGTAATATTCCCCCCTTGAGGACGGCCACTTTGAACTATTCAGACAATACTAGTGGTGGGCATTTCAGCTCTTCTATCTATCTCAACTCGTTTGAACCATTTGAAAAGATGAGTTGATAATTTTGAGTTTTCGCTTCGTACTTCCAGTATGTCTCGGCAACTCTTTAGAATGAACAACTCAGCTGCGGGGCCGGAGCGAGGTTAAGTGTTCAGAGTTTTCAGCCATTTGGTACTTCCAATTTATCTCATTCATTGACTGCACTGAACAGTACGGAACGACAATTCGAGTTGTTTGAACTGGTAAGTCAAGTTGAACGACTCAGTTGTATGCAAGGGGTCGTTCTTTTTAAATGAATCGTTTTTGAATGCTGCAACATTAGATGACACCCAACATGCAGTATGCTACAGTGTTTGGTACTCACAGTTGACGGTGAGACTATGAGACGCAGTCATGGTGCTAACTGGGTTACTGAGTCGACACTGGAAGGTGCCATGGTGTGTGCTGTGAACAGGGCTTAGGTAGACCGTTCTGTTGTCCATGGAGAGGGTTACCCTCTCACTACGATGGAGGGGGTGGCCATCCTTCATCCACTCTGTGGTGCTGATGGAGCCAGAAGCTTCACAGGTTAGGTTTGTGGAGCTTTTGTTTTCTATCAGGGTGGCTGTGGGGGTCCGGATGATGGCTCCAGTTATCCGTGCTGTGAGAGGACAGACACCGGATGTGGCTCCAAAAAGTGTGCATAATGTATCAATACACTTAGATTTTGACACCTCTTACCAGAGATTGTATGAAATTGTACGCGATAAGTTGTTTTATTGCAAAAACATACCAGGAACTTTAAAGTATGCACAATAATATTAGGAGAGGTAGAATTTAGGTAGAAAGAGTTACAGAGATATGGTCACCTTTATTTATATAGCATTTTAAACACAAAACAGCATAGTTCTAAAGTGCTTTAGAGACAGTTAAAGGCTAATGATTAAAATAAGTATATCTTTTATAACAATAACTTTATAATTTATAATAGGTATGTTTTAAGTTGATTCTTGGAAATATCAGTGCATTGTGAAAATCTGATGGAAGGGGGAAGGTGATTTCACAGTTTAGATGCCACTGTTGTAAAGATTCCATCATCCTTTTCCTTTGTCATTGACTGTGGAACAGCCAAAAGCCCCTGATCAGAGGCCCTGATGGATTGAGTGATAAGGTATTAGGGACAGGGGCAGTGAAGGGAGAATAACTCGTAAAAATGGACCCACCGTACACATTTAGCGTGGCAGTTCCCTGCATCTGTCGCCCGCCGTCTGGTATGACGGTGACACTGTACAGCCCACTGTCGCCCAGCAACAGCTTCCCGAGTTCCAGAGCCCCCGTGGCACGGTCCAGGCTAATTCTGTTGGCATGCTCAGGCCCGGTCACATTGATGCTGGTGGACGTGACGATGTTTACTCCTTTGAAGCTCCAGCTGACGGATAGAAAGGGCTTTGCTGGAGGCTTAAGAGTGGTGGTAAACTTCACTGTTCCTCCCTCGGCTCCACTCAGTGGTCCCGGAGGTAGGACACCGTCTCCCAGACACCTACCTGGTAGGAAGAAGAAAAGTGCTCAAAGACTGATGAAAGATACCATGCTTTTTTGAGAAGCTCCTCTCTGAGCACTTGAATGAATTGACTTTCATCACACAATGCTGCAGAAACAACTTGGGAAATTATTGTTGCCTTGATATTTAAATAATAGAACTGACGATACCATCCAAAACATCAATTCATAGTAACCCAAGCTGTTGCTTCAAGTTAAAAAAAAATATTTTTGAGTTTTACATCAACTGACCAATCCATTTTTTTAATGGTGGAGATCTAATTGTCGAATGGAATTCTTTTTATCTATTGGTGTTTGGGAGACAGTGTCCTACTGCTGGGACCACTAAGGAGAACTGAGGGTGAAACAGTAGCTCAGGATGTTAGAGCACTTGTCTGGTAATCTGTTGATCGCCAGTTCAATCCCTGCTTCCTCTTGGTATCATGCCAAAGTGTCCTTGAGCAAGACACTGAACCTCTAAGCGCTGCACTGTGGCTGCCCACTGCTTCTAATTCATTAGGTTGGGTCAAAATGCAGAGGATAATTTCCCCAATAGGGTTCCTGTTATTGTTGCTGAATGGCTTTCAGATTGTTCGTTCAGAGGCATTACCCCGGTCATAAATAAACAGCTAATATAAAAAAATCTTCATCTTCGGCCGCTTATCCGGGTCTGGCAGCAGGCTCAGCAGAGTGCCCCAGACATCCCTTTTCCCAGCCACCGTCACTAGCTCATGCTGGGGGATCC
The DNA here is from genome assembly GCA_900312595.1 of Guentherus altivela. Lineage (NCBI taxonomy): Eukaryota > Metazoa > Chordata > Actinopteri > Ateleopodiformes > Ateleopodidae > Guentherus > Guentherus altivela. Next base: position 669 of record OMOX01174340.1, on the reverse strand, counting down.
CAAGGCATTCCCAGGCCAGGCAGGATATATAATCCCGCCACCGAGTCCTGGGTCTGCCCCGGGGCCTCCTCCCCATTGGACGTGCCCAGAACACCTCCACAGGGAGGCATCCAGGAGGCATCCTAACCAGATGCCCGAACTACCTTAACTAGCTCCTCTCAATTAGAAGGAGCAGCGGCTCTACTCGGAGTTCCCCTGGGATATCCGAGCTCCTCACCCTATCTCTAAGGGTCAGTCCAGATATCCTGCGGAGGAAGCTCATTTTGGCCACTTGTATTCATGATCTTGTCCTTTCGGTCACTACCAAGAGCTCGTGACCATAGGTGAGGGTTGGAACAACAATCAAAGAACAAAGATCTCACAAAAACTAATCTGTCTCACGACGGTCTAAACCCAGCTCATGTTCCCTATTAGTGGGTGAACAATCCAATGCTTGTTAATTTCTTCTTACACAATTTCTACGGTTGCTACGGTTTCTAACTCCCTGTGGTGGCCGATTTGCTGTATGTCGTAGCTGTTCTTTCACCTTTTTCACCATCACCTCATCGTGGTGGGGAGGTTTGTGTGCCCCTATGAGCCTGGGGGCTGTGTTGTCTGGAGCATAAGCTCCTGGTAGGGCCACCCATGGCAAATTGGTCCTAGGTAAGGGGCCAGACAAAGAATGGTTCA
>OMOX01174337.1:0-11133 GCA_900312595.1 Guentherus altivela | reverse complement strand
GGGGTGTGCGTTGGGCGTTTGTTTTTTGAGGGCTGGAAAATTTTGAATAGTGCACGCCAACTATTTGGCCTGCACGCTATCTTATATCGGATGGACTGGTGTCAATATTTGGTAAGGCCACTTGACGCCACAGAAACCTTTTCTGTCGTCGTGGAAACTCTGTTTCTGATTGCAATGATACAAAGCTAAGCTGTCTGCACGGGGCGAAACTGGAAAGCGATCAGTAAAGACCGACTGCGTGCACCATTCTTCCTCGGCGGTTTGAACCCAGTAACGCAAATCGAGCTGAATCGTGGGTTAGTGAGTAGTTTAACGCAAATCGAGGTGAATCGTGGGTTAGTGAGTAGTTCAACTAATCTTGAAGTGTAAGCTGGCCTTTTGTCTCGAAGCAAAAAACTCAAAAATGGTGATAGTTATCTAAATATGTGTAATTTTTTGTATATGAAAGCATCTGTAACTGAAATCTAACAAAAACTAAACAAAAATGTATTGAAATTTCGTCAACTAAAAATGACGGAATCTAAAAAGAATATATAAATAACTGAAAGGTGACTGAAAAAAGTTTTCGTCAGAAGACTGAATCTCAAATACCTGCCAAAGTTAACACTAGCTTATGTGGTATTGTTGTAAAATAATCCACTGAATTGATTGATTACAAAATATATTTAAATTAAAATATGATCGAAAGATGAATTTTATGAATCAATGTTATATGTGATGTGATTATGTCATGATAACATAAAATGAGAAAAGGTCTCATTACGACGTGAAATATCCCTTTACCACGAGGTATCAAAAGACATGCATGTTAGGTTAATACTCCTGTCACTGTCCATGACCAATGCACTGGCTTCAGAACTGGAGTTGGTCCCCGGGCGGCCCACTGCTCCTGAGTAGTTAGGATGGGTCAAATGCAGAGGAATAATTTCCCCAAGGGAATTAATAAAGTGTAACTTAAACTTAAAATATCTGATTATGACATTAAATGTTCTCATGACAGCCCCAAGTTCCCGTCTTCGTCATTGCGGTTTAGAAAAGATATGCAAATGCTATTCACATGTATCAAGCGGAGTCCATACTTATTAATTTTTTGAAAGGTTGTCTTGGGTAATAACTAATAAAATATTGTCTCCTTTTATCAGACGGATGTGCCGATCAAACGGACCATTAAAGATGCAACCCTTTTCTGGAACCTAAAACTACATATCCAACAATTCGCTCAACTGCGGTTCGGTTGCGGTTGGTTTGAAATCCAACTCGAGTGAACCTCAACCAAGCTTAGAAGCTTCTGTCTGGGTAGCCAATAAGCTAAAGCTCGTCACAGCTATGATGTCGTTGACATTCTAATGCTCTAAAATGAATCCGCTTTCTTCTTAAGGAATGAACGAGAGAAGAGACCGGCATTGCTAAATGGACATTACTCGCGACAGACCTTCTTTGTTCGGAGACATAGGTGAGTCGCTAGAATAGATGGTTAATGATACAGAAGGTAAGATTGATGTCAAAGCAGATAGGATCAGAAAATAAAGCTTCCGGCCAGGCTCTTTTCCCATCAAAGTAAGAGCCCAGAACACAGAGCGCGACGGAGACAATGTTGTCAGTCAGTATACGAGAGAGGTTCCTCTCCTCTACTATATTTTGTGAAAGCAGTTCATTCAAGTACTGTGTGCTTCTCTGTTTGTTTTTCGAGTTAATTATTTTGTATTTTTTAGCTTATTGTATGCCAGCTGCAGTAGTTTTACATTTACTGCACGATTACTGCAAAAGACCCTGAAAGTATATATTTTGTTTGTTTTACATATATATTATATATATTGTTATTATATATCGTTATATATAATTTGTAGTTTCTCTTTAAAATTGGTTTCTGTGTATTTCTCCCCAAAATACAAGATACGTATGTGCAGAGGGCTTTAATATTGAGGAATCCATTCTACCTCTGCTGCCTCAAGCTTTACAAGCTTGGATGAGTGACTGTATTTGAGCCAGGCCAGTCATTCACAGGATGTATATTGATAGTTGATTGAGCCACAGCTAAACATACATGTACCCCAATATAAAATTGTGTGAAATTAACGATCATTCTCTGAACCTTCTATTTCCCCCGTCTTTGTGAACTGCATTTAACTTTGCTAGCCAAATACATTTCTTCTGTCAGCTGACATTATCTAAAGAACATAGAAGCTAAGCTTGTTAGTGTGCCTGATCCACTTCTCCGTCAAGTGTCTGGTTATTGTTATGCAACCCTCAACTTGCTAGTTGAATCTAGCCTATGCAAGTAATATCAAAGATTACATGAAGGTTCTACTGTAACTAGGTGATGGCTTTGTTGGAATTTCCAAAATCAACGGGAAATATTTTGATAGTATTTGTAGTCTTGGTGCTTTCACAGTTGCTCATACCACACCTTTCATAGACCTGCTTCAAGTATCATGACCCTTCAGTAGTTAATTGTAGGTTAACATCAAGTCAACTATTCCCGACTAATTAGCCACTTGAGTAATCTATTCATACTTAATCATGTATGCATTTATCTAATGAGGCTACACTGTGCAATAAGCTCTTTTTCGTTGCTCACTGTCACCTTTCTCTAAGCAAGGCTAAACTATGAATGGTAGAGAAATGGGCTCATTTAATCAAATGACTGAAACTAAGCTGAATTTGAATACAATTCACAATTGTTAGGACTCTCGTGTTTGCAGCGCATGGTCTTGGTTTCTGGACGGACCGGTCAGCCGTGCATGAGGCGGCTGCGCAAGGCAGAGCCGTACAGTTACAACGGCTGATCCAGAGTGGGGCAGCAGTGAACATTGTGGCTGTGGACTCCATCACCCCCCTCCACGAGGCATGTATTCAGGGTCAGACCCAGTGTGTCCGACTGCTCCTGGATGCTGGAGCACAGGTGAGGGTGCACAAAGGGGGGTATCACAACCCTGCCTGCAGGAGGATTGTGTGGAAGATGGTTGAAGTGGTTTTCTAATACATTCAATTATTTGTTTCAATAAACATGTATTTGATTGATAGATCCAGCTGGCTAGTGGCAAAAAACTCCAGATTGCCATGCAAAAGTAAATGTTTTACATGAGAAGAGTCATTCAGCAGCAAACACATTTTCACTCATCAAATTATTAAATAGGTTTGCTCTCTTCAAAAATAATAACAGGGGGAGGGCAGGGGGGAGAGTATGATATATATATATATATACATATATATTTCTGTATTTCTGTTCACAATGCACATATGGTAACTGGTGTAGGGGTCCTTTTCTCTATGCGACAGTCCACCACCAGCACCTTTGTCTTACTTGCGTTAAGCTGGAGGTGGTTTTCACTGCACCATAAAACAAAGTCCTCCACTCTGATCCTGTACTCCTCCTCACTTCCTCCCCTGATACAACTTACTATGGCAGAGACAGGGGCCCTACTGGGAAAAGCCTGGTCAGCTTTAGTCCTTAATCTGGACTCCGGAACAACCAATAGGCCCCTGCTTGAGCACTGGCTCACAGGGGGTCAGAAGGCCAGCAATTTAACTAGATGCAAGGCCCAGAAGAGCTTTAAACATTGTCAATAAAATCGTGAAATCAATTCTAAAATGGACACGTAACCAGTGAAGAGGTGATGTGATTCTGCCTTCTGATTCTAGTGAAAAGTAATTTGCCCTGAATTAACTTGAAAGGCTAAAGCAGCCCAAGTGTGAAAACACCCCAAATCCCAAAATGTTACCCGGAATCAGATAAGACAAGAACAAAAAACTGCACTGAAAAATCAATCTTTTTTTGGTGTTGTTCATGTAACACATTGATTTTGGGTGTGTTGGTCTGGTCTCCCAGGTGGATGCTCGTAACATTGATGGCAGCACTCCACTCTGTGATGCCTGTGCAGCTGGGAGCCTTGAGTGTGTTAAGCTGCTCCTGGAATATGGAGCAACGATCAACCCTCCACTATTTACCTTCTCACCCCTACATGAGGCTTGTATGGGAGGTGTGTCTTGTTGTGAAAGTAATACATTCTTTAAGAAGGTTTAGAAACCCTGGTATGTTGCCGAGGCCACCCACGGCTGGTTATGTAGTGTTTATATATAAATACCATTTGTTGGATTTTTTACAAAGCAAAGCACCATACAGTACCACGAGTGCATATATTTTCATTATGGGTGGCCCCAAGGGAATCAAATCCCTAATCCTGACAGTGTTGGTACCCCGTTGAGCAAAACAATGTGATTTGTACACATGGACTGTTACTTACATGCTTATGTAAATTTGGTTTAGTTTAGTTTTTTTTACATGCACAGCCCCATAACTTTGGAATGCTACTACCTGCCAGTATGTGAATTGAGGCTACCAGCATTTAGGCTTACTTGGTGTACAAAAACTTTACTTAAAACTTTAACCACTTTACTTAACCACAACATAATTATTGATCTTTTAACATGTGCTTATGGCAGGTAACGCAGATTGCGTTCAACTCATGGTTGATGAAGGGGCATTCATGGAGGCTCATGATTGTCACTTTGGGACCCCGCTTCATGTGGCATGTGCCAGGCAAAATTACAATTGTGCCAAAGTGCTCCTTAATGCAGGTGGGTCCTGTGGGTGTCTACAAATTCTAAATGTACCATTCATTGCTCATGACCATGATTTCCTCCAATCACTGTGTGATTGCTGTTCCTGGTTGTTGATTTCTGTATCAAATGGTTGTAGATGCTTTATATATAAATATGAATGTTGTGGCCATCCCAACTACTTCTCTCACTCATATACCTTCCTCTTCTTATCACCAAGGTGCAAATGTGAATGCTGCCAAGCTGCACGAGACAGCTCTTCATCATGCAGCCAAAGTAAAGAACGTTGACTTGATTGATTTACTTGTGGAGTTTGGGGGAAACATGTATGCTCGGGATAACCTTGGCAAAAAACCTATCCACTACACCAGTCATGGATCCCCTTCTCATCTTTGCCTCGAATTCTACGAGAGTGAGTCGATTCACATACAGAAGATGAAGTAGCTTAACCCTGTTTTGAAAAGTGCTATGCAAATAATGTTTATTATCAATCAAGTTTTATTTGTATAGCACTTTTCACAAATTGACATTGTCAGAGCACTTCACAAAATTGTCAGCCATTTAATCCCAGTGGGCAAAGCGGCAAGGAAAAAAAATCGCCCTTTAAAGGCCAAATTGGTTTTAGGATGAAACCTTGATAGGAACCAGGCTCAACTGGGGACCCATCCTCCTCCGGTCCAGATCATTAAAAGATTGCAAAGTACCAGCTGGGAGAGAAAAAAGCTAGAGGAAAAAACCCGTTTATTATATCTATTATGTAATTCCTCCTTGGAAAAATCTCACATATAATCTGTCTTGTATGTTTCTCAGATACACCTCTCAGTCTGCAGCAGATTACCAGGGTGGTGCTGAGAAGGGCTCTTGGCACAAAGGCACTTGAAGTGGTTTCCAAGCTTGTATTGCCAAGATGTATTACAAGTTTTCTTTCGTACATGCCACCTCCAGTTATTGAACTACCCTAGTTACATCCCATAGTGGGATTCATCAAAAAGAATGTTCACTTGCTGCTGGAAGCACCAGAGGACTCCCAGCAGTGCCAACTTTGGGCAGTTTACCATGAATCACTTTTCATGGTGCTGCTCTCCAGCCTCTAGAAAGCCATGGGATTGGATTTGAATAGAGACAAGAGGCCTCTTGAAATTACTGCAGAATTATTTGGCTTGACTATGAAGCAAAATAATTTGGATTTCCAAAGCAAACAGAAGATATTTTCTAAATTCTAAAGTCTCCATGTATTTATCAGTTAGGTGGGAGATTGCTTAGCTAATATATGCATGAGCAATGTAGAATTGGTATACCTATTTGAAAATGTTATTATGCATGTAAATATTTAGCACGACTGTTTTTAAATATTTTATGACCATTTTGAAAGTCAATTCGTAAATACACATTCATGTAAAGTTGAGAATTCTATGTAATAAGATAGTGGATTATTTTTAACGAACAATTCAGTATAGACGAATGTGCAGATGACTGCAGTAAATGAGGGGTAATGATCAGGCTCAAAAAAGGCAGTGAAAAGTTACATCTTATAAATAAAAGGGACTTAATACCCATCCTAATTACTTAGGAGCAGAGGGCTGCCACTGAGCGACACCAGGGGAGCAGTTAGGGGTTCAGTGTCTTGCTCAAGGACACTTCGACAAGTAACCAGGACCTGCCGGGGATTGAACCGGTGACCTCCGACTGCCAGAGCAACACCTAACCTCCTGAGCTATTGCCACCCAATTTCATGTCTGTAAAACCTTCACATTTAACCGTGGTATGACTAAATGTGAAGGGTCACAATAGTGGACTGACAACTGCCATTTATATGCTGTAATAAATTAAAACTTATACAAAATTACAGCCTGTACTTCTAGATAAATTGAGTTTACAGCAAAAATAACCATTTTTACCATCTAAATGTTCTCCATGACATACTCATTTGTGTAAACCTTCCCAATGGGACACCACATATGATTAAATTGAGATAATTAGCAATTTTCAATGTTGCAAGAGATACTATTGATTTGCTGAAAAACTCAAAAAGAGCTTGATGTAAAGCATATTGCATTATGTGGTAATACTTGACTGATGCAGTTAAGCATCTAAGAATATCTAATCCATCAATGGCTTCAGAAATTGTGCCGGACATTTCCTAAGAAACAAACATTAAACTTGGTTGTATCTATAAAGCGAAGTGAGAAGTCTGCAGAAGTTGAATAACATGCAAGCTTGTAGTCACTTTCATACTCAGGAAATATTACCAATGATGTCAAATCTAGCCAGATGACAAGGTTCTCCTCAGTTTTTATTTGACATCTTTGCACCACACATGATTTCAGTCATTTTTACAGAAATGTTTTACACAGTGTTGACACAGCAAATCATAAATAGATTTGTCTTCTCCATACTGTAGATTTTTTTTTAAATCCCATACCCAATTCTCAAAAGAACCTTTTCAATCTCATTTCACTAAACTGCCACCTCAACAAGACATGACAACATAAACAACTTCAAACTGAAAAACACTTCCTTAGTTCCTTCACTTCAGGTCCCCACACTCTTTCAACAGCCAAATCTGTAAATGTTTGTGCCAAAGATGCAACATGAATCAAGAAAACAGACCAGAACAAAATAATTAGATTGAAATAAACACATTCTTAAGAGCTAAAACAGTGCAGTGGTATAAAACACTTAGTTGTGACTGATCCAAGCATATAAAACACAAATTCCACAAACAGTTGTTTACCGCTGTAAAAATTTCACTCACAATTCTTTTGTAAACCAAATGTCTTGGACTCATTTGATGTGCAGGTAAGGTTGGACGAAAATGACAGTGTGGATTTTCCATAGCTACTACACAGTTCCGACTACTTAATGGCAGGACTTGTATAGATATTGACAAGCACAGTGGATAATTCATATAGAGTATCTGTGTGGTTGTCTGTGAATGTGAACATCTAAAGACCAGTCTCCTTCCTAAGTGAACCTTGGAACTTCCCACTCATTCTGGTTTTGGAGTGTGTCTGAAGGCCCTGGTTAGAGGCCGAGAGGTGCGGAGAGTTCTCATCCGTTTCATCGTCATATATGCAGTTTGACAACCTTGAGGAGCAGCGTTTGGCTCTGATGGCTTCTATCTGATTCTTTGCCAGTGCCCCCTGGTGCTGGGCTGTAGCATTGTGCAGGCAGTTTAGCCACTGTTGCTTGTGGTATATGTCGTTGACCTGCAGGGTGTGGGACTGGCCGTGGGATGGGTCCACAGAGCTCACACGGAACACATTTTTAGCTGGAGGCAAAGGGAAGTCAATGAGTTAAAAAGCACACACACCTTTCATTGTTTTCACAGATTTTCACCAATATCCAAACCTTTTCCATAACTTGTATATACATTCTTACCCATTTTCTAAGAATACTTTTGTTGTATAATGAGTAAAATACTCTTGACACATGCTAACATGTTGCAAACTTGAGATGCTTATGGGGTTTACAACATATGTGGACTATTGCAGAATGACAAATACAGTGTCATAAGTTAAGTTTAAGTTAAAACTTTATTAATCCCCTTGGGGAAATTATTCTTCTGCATTTTGACCCATCCTAACTACTTGGGAGCAGTGGGCAGCCACTGTGTGGCGCCCCAGGACCAACTCCAGTTATAAGGCCAGTGCCTTGGTCAAGGGTACTGGCAGGAGTATTGACCTAACATGCATGTCTTTTATAGTGAGATACAAGTTAACATTACTTCATACTTGTTAAAAACAGGAAATTGTTAAAGGGCTATGAAATAGACACTGGATTCATCCCCATGGGGAAATTGGGTTGTCAGGATCAGGAGTACCACAGTACAAAAGAACTCAAAACACACAAATCAAAATTACTCAATATACAAAGCAAGAATAAAAACACAGCCTAATTAAGCAAACAGTAGCCAAGCTAATGTAAAGCTAACCAAGCTAACTAGCTACCATCCAAGCTAACGGAACTAGTTACAAGGTAGCAGCACCAGTAAATGTGTGTGAGTGATTGAGGAGAAAGTGTGTGATTTTGACTGCAAGCTAACTTAGCTGGTCATCTGTGCTTTGTGTACATAGTGAATTGCAGCAGCTGGCATTAGCTGCGGTCCCTGGATTGAGTGTGTCAGTTTAATACAACTACAGATTGCGTTGCTGCAAAAAGGGCGAAGCCTTGAGAAACAGATTATGCAAAATCTAAGAACAAGAAAGTAAACTAAACTGGTGTTTCAAAGAGATTGGATAAAAGAAAATCCTCAGTCGAGTGTACAGCAGTGTTGAGCAATGTTGTACCGTTTGCGAACGATTTGTTCAAAAAGAACGACTGTTTTTACTGAGTTGCTAAAGTCGACTCACCAATTTGAACTACTGGAAAGTCCGACTATGAGAACAACACTCTCTCAGTACAGTTCCGTGGGCTGCAGCAGTTACACAGGTCAAATGAATATATTAGCTTATGAAATAATAAAATATAATATGTTGCCTACATTTAATTTTGTGAAAATAAATGTTGCAGCCGCTAATGAAAAGGCAAGTGAGTGTGTTCAACGCAACCTCAATAGCAGAGAGACGGTGAATCGGCTCAAGACGTTAGTCGGTCGGAGCTATATGTGTAAATTGCTGGATGTCGGAGTTGTATGTCATCCTTAGATCCCAATGTATAAGGAATTTGTATCTGCTAATATGAATCTTGGCTATTCTTAATAGGTTACTATAACAACCAATGATAAAATTACAAAGATAATAATAAGAATAACCAACACTGGTGGTAAATCCTGTATACATTTGCAGTATCCACATACTGTTCCTGGCTAAACTTCATAAAGGTTGGCCAAAGTGAAAAATTTAAGTTCAGTTCATGGACAATAAAATGAATTGAATATTAGACAATATAGCTGTTCACTATGAACTCATTACAATTTGATGATTATTAACAAAAGCATATTTATTGTGAAACAATATTTAAAGTAAACACCCATGTCACAACCAAACTTGTTTTAATGCAGATAATGCAGTCTTCTGTTGTCGCTCTCTCCTGTTTGTTTGTGTGCAAGTGATCAGCAACTGAATGAGACAAACTAGAGGTACATAAGAGCCGAAAACTTGAAACATCAACCTTGCGATGGCTCCACGGTGGAATCATTTTACAAAAGAATTGGCGAGGCATACCAGAGATATCCAAGAGTTGGAAACTTGATTGGTCGGAACTAGTCGATACCGATAGGAGAGCTGTACTGCCCACCACTAGTGTTGAGTGACAAGAACTAGCTCAGTGTGGGTTCTGTGGGAGGAACTGTTTGCGAAACTGTCCTATCACGCTGCAAGAATCACTTTACAATGAGGATTCGTCACAGTGTACATAGCCAATTAAACTAAAAAGAAGAGCATAAATATCTTCAGAGTATTTGTTAATACTTGGATGATATTCAGATTCAGAAAAAATGATTATCTGTAAGCAATACTCATTTTGTCCAAGTATTCTGCACACCCCTAGTTTATAACCTAAATACAATGTTGAGATGCCAGAGAGGCTCCGTTCACCTTTCTCGCCGTTGCTGAAAGCCCCTCTGAAGGAGCCCCCCATGCGGATTTCCCCATCCTGCAGGTCCTCTACAGCCAGGTCCCGGACTGGGATGGGCTGACGGTAAACCTGGAAACAGCTCCTCTCGTTACGGGTAACCGGCCGGGTCAGAACCAACAGTTCAGAGAACAGGAACACATGTAGCTTCTGCAGTGGGCCATGAAAATATAATAACAAATTAAGTTTTTTAAGAAAAGAAAAAAAATAAAACAAAAAGAACAGTTGATGGTGCTGCTGTGCTTTTGGGTCTATCAGAGGAGGATTCTTACGGAGCCACTCTTGCTGCGTAGCTCTCCATGACACAGGAGGATCTTGCAGTTGTCAATTCGAGGGTCTCTCTGTTTATCATCCAGGTATTCCAACTTGTCTATGTAGTACTGGCACTCCGACTCCCCTTTCCTGGTGTTGATGTTTGACAGAACTCCCTGGATTATGGTAATCTGGGTGACAACAGTTGCCAACAATTATTTATGGTTGGTTATTTTGCTTACATGGTGACTCGCCAATAATTGCTTTATAAACTCAAGAACTACAGTATGATTATTTGTATTATTGTTAATATAATAAGTAGGGATCACAATTGGATTAACGTTTCAAAATCAATCTTAAAAAAAAAAGTTTTGTAATTGTGCATAGTGTTTTTGGCATTCTAAAAACAGCCAAGGGTGAGGAGCTCGTATATCCGGGGGGGACTCGGAGTAGAACTGCTGCTCCTTCGAATTGAGAGGAGCCAGCTGAGGTGGTTTGGGCATCTGGTTACGGTAACTCCTGGACACCTCCCTGTGGAAGTATTCTGGGCCCATCCAGCTGGGAGGCCCCGGGGCAGACCCAGGACTCGTTGGCGGGATTATATATCCTGGCTGGCCTGGGAACGCCTTGGGATCCCCCAGCATGTACTGGTGACTGTGGCCGGGGCAAGGGATGTCTGGGACACTTTGCTGAGCCTGCTGCCACCGCGATCCGGATAAGTGGCCGGAAATGGGTGGATGGATGGAA
>OMOX01173889.1:0-12090 GCA_900312595.1 Guentherus altivela | reverse complement strand
CCCGGCAGAGCAGCAGTCGGTGATGGGATTATATATCCTGGCTGGCCTGGGAATGCCTTGGGATCCCCCAGCATGAGCTGGTGACGGTGGCTGGGGAAAGGGATGTCTGGAGCACTCTGCTGAGCCTGCTGCCACCGCAACCCAGACCCGGATAAGTGGCCGAAGATGAAGATGATGAAGAACTTCTTGTTGATGTTTCTTGTATCCTCATATCAGTTTCGTACATCGACTGAGAGGTATATTTGCCTGCTTCTCAGTCCAGAACACCTTCAACTTTGTGATGTTTAAGGGTTTTCTTGTGTGTACTGGCCGGACCCGGATAAGCAGCCAAAAATGGATGGATGGATGGTAACTTGAGAACCACTTGACAGAATCACTTGCTTTTTCACATCTAGCTTTAGTATACACCAATGTATACATAATGTCGGAGCCACAGAATGGGTTTTTAAGAAGTTTTAGCAAATTTATTAAAATAAAAAAACTGAAATATTACATTTACATACAGTAAGTATTCAGACCCTTTACTCAATACTTTGTTGAGGCACCTTTGGCAACGATTACAGACTCAAGTCTTCTTGGATATGATGCTTCAAGCTTGGCGCACCTGTATTTGGGGAAGTTCTCCCATTCTTCTCTGCAGATCCTCTTCAGCTCTGTCAGGTTGGATGGGAAGCATTGCTGCACTGCTATTTTCAGGTCTCTCTGGAAATGTTCGATCGGGTTCAAGTCCGGCCTTTGGCTGGCTCTGGCTCAAGGACATTCACAAACTTGTCCCAAAGTCACTATAATATGCCTAGCAGCAGCTGTAGGAGGTTGTGCGTTTGATTCGGCATCATTGTCATGCGACCGAAGAAACCGGAATGAAAGCAAACATCACTCTCCCTAGAGTTTATAAATATTCTATTGTTTTTTATTTTTCATACATATTAATCCTGCTATTTTTAACGCTTCATGTGCAAGGTAATCTAACAGACAAAAAATAATAAGAGTAATTTCCTTTATGAACAATGAAATAACACAGATTGCGAATGATGAAACAATTATTTATAATTATTTATAATAACATAATAAACTTCTTCACCACTGCATTGAAGGAAAACTATGCCAATTTTAAACCTTAACTTCTACATCGAAAGAAAGGACTTCCCCATTTCCATGTTCTGGCACTACTTCCTTGTGTTCTGTTTCAGACTTTGCACATGCGCCCATTGCGCTGATGATTATGGGGCGTGAGAAGCTGCCACAAGCCGTTCTCTGATAGGCTGTTTCCTTGATGGGCGGTTCCGCGAGGTTGATGTCCCATGTGAAAGACGATCACAATCTTTCGAAAAAAGACAGAAATCAAAAATCTCTCATATGAGTTGTTCTCAGAGGCTTGCAAGATCAACTCATTTGGTAATTTTGGAGGTTGATCACATTGGCTTGGTGACAGACTTACTGCAAAAAATTGAAAGTTCTCTCCTATCAGGCAATTTTCTTAAGGCTTTGAAAACTGCAATAAGGCCTCTAATAGAAAAGTGTGGTCTAGATAATTCTGTAATCAGCGACTACAGACCTATATCTAATGTACCCTTCATCAGTAAAAACATTTATAAAGTTCCACCCCAACAACTTAGCAACTTTTTAACCTGAAATGGACACTTTTGCTACTTCAAATCTGGATTTCCGCACTTTTTACTGAGCCTTCCCTCATTAAGGTTCTAAACGACATTTGTCCAAACACTGATTTCGGTAAAACTTCAATCCTAGCGTTCGACACTGTGGACCATACAGTACTGCTCAACAGACTGGGGAACTGGGTTGGACTTTCTAGCACGGCCCTAAACTGGTTCAAGTCCTATCTACAAGACAGAGACTATTTTGTCTCCAATGGCAACTATGTATCTGTGCAAACTAACATGACGTGTGGAGTTCCCCCAGGGTTCAATCCTCGTGCCTCTTTTATTTAACCTCTACATGTTCCCATTAGGCCACATTATGCAAAATAACAAAATCACGTACCATAATTATGTAGACCATGACCGAATTTACATAGCTCTCACACCGAGTGACTGTGGTCCCATAGATTTGGAGATTGGATGTGCTAAAATTTTCTCCAACTAAATAAGGACAAAACTGAGATAATTGTCTTTGGTGGCAAAACAGAAAGACTGAAAGTTAATGCTCACCTCAACACTCTGGCTTTGAAGACTGAAAACCAAGTCAGGAATCTTGGTATAGTTATGGATTAAGATCTAAACTTTAAAAGCCACATTAAGTCATTAACTAAATCAGCCTTTTATCATCTTTAAAATATAGCAAGAATTAGAGGCTTCATGTCCAAACAAAACTTTAAAAAACGTATCCATGCCTTTGGATCTATGCTATTAATTTATTTGATTGTTTTATCTTCTTTTTGTTTAAACACCTTGTTCTTCTTGTTTTAAATGTCTATTGATGCCTTATGTACGATTTTTGAATTACCTTCGTTTATTAATTGTGTTGTAGAAATAAACTTGCCCTGCCTTCAACAGCAGAATTCCATGGCTAGACTTTGTACTGAACTTCCTTAACCCCAGCTTCCCTAGTTCCTCATCTCCACCTTCTTTGACTTCATTCTGAACCTATTCTGCTACAGTGCTTTGGTTTCCTCTTTATTCCCAGTGCTAACGTAAGGTTCTTATGTTAAAACGTACCAGGGCCCTGGCCTGTCATTAAGCCAACTGTATTGATTAGAGCTGCGATAATCCAGATCATATAGGATACTATTGAAGCATCTCATAGAGTAAAAGTGAAAGATTGTCCTGCCGTAATGCATGTAAAATGTTATATCGTACAAACTGTGTAGATTAAGTCACAGCTTAAGTATTTCAGTGTCCATCTGATGTCAGTGTTCAATGACAAACAAACTTTGATTCGATTTTTTTCTTTTCAATAGAAAATAAGCCCTCGGAAGGGCATGCCATGCACAAAAATATAAATATGCTGCATTGGGGGGCCGCAGTAGCTCAGAAGGTTAAGAAAATTTGTCTGGCAGTCTGAAGCTCACGGGTCCAATCCCCAGCTATCAAGTGTCCTTGAGCAAGACACTGAAGCCCTAACTGCTCCCCGGGTGCCACACTGGCTGTGAACTGCAATGAGGATGGGTCAAATGCAGAGGACAAATTCCCTACATGGATCAATAAAGTCCCAATAATTAATTAATATTACATGGAGGAAGGAGGGTACAGTCAAAAACAAAAAGAGCAGTACTTGTTAAGTGTGGAAGGGAAGCATGTTATTTAAACCCATATTCCCTACTGTCTATTTCTACTAGTGCAAAAATAAATGATGCTTAACATCGAGAGTAAATCCGACTCTTTCTAAAAATCAAAAGGTCAGTTATTAAATCATTCCAAATTCCCATTTGACATGTATTGTCTTCCTCGCTGACATGGCATTCCTTGCCCCATACATGAAACGACGAAAACCATGCAAGCACGTCACATTTATTTCAGAAAATCAAGCCAAACCTTTTTTCTATTTACTACAATAAGTTTACTATATAAAAGCGGAATGTTTTACACTTCAATTCCCACAATGCCAGGCGCTGCTGAAACTCTGCCAGGGCGGGACTGGTGAAAGCGACCTGTAAAGTGAAATTCTTGACGTCACTTGTTTGGGTTCTTTCCGGTGTTTATCGTTGAACTAAAAGGTGTTTTTTATCCAAATTAGATGCAAGCGATATCGCATTGTAGCCTGTTCTGGCAGCATAAAGAGAGATAACAGAACTGTTCTGTAGTGTGACGTCATCTGCACTCCGTGGAACTGACAGGACGAACCAGCGAGCAAAAAGCTATTGGCGCGCGCTCTTGATTAGCAACGTGATAACAACAACAACATTTGGTACTATAAAAATTATTTGCGTTGCAGTAATAGTAACGTGTGTACAGTTATAGTTTTTTTGGGGTCGGGTACAGTAATAGTAACGTCATGTGTCTTACAGGAATAGTATTGTGTGGTACAGTAGTAGTTAATTGTGGTACAGCGGAGCCGGGGGCGCAGTGGCTCAGGAAGTAGAGCAGCAGTCTGAGGATCACTTGTTCGATCCCCGGCTCCTCCTGCTCTCGAGTTGGGGTATCCTTAAGCAGGACACTGAACCACTAACTGCTCCTGAGCGCCGCCGCCGCTGCTCGGATGGGTCACATGCAGAGGATAATGATCATTAAAGTACCAATTATTATTATTATCATTGTTATTAGTAGTATTAGTCATTTGTGGTAGAGTAATTGTAACGTGTGGTTTCGTAACAGTAATTTATAATGCAGTAATAGTGGTAAGGTTTTGGAATTTGGTGTAGCAATAGTTACGTGTCCAACAATAATAGTAACGTGGTACATTAATAGTAATGTATGGCACAGTAATAATGGTGGAGTATAGGCACATTTTGTACAGCAATAGTAATTGTCCTACAACAATAGTAATGTGTGGTTCAGTAACAGTCATTTGTAACACTATAATAGTGGCACTGTACAGGAATATTTGGTACAGTAGTAGTAACGTGTCTTACATTAATAGTAATGTGTGGTACAGTAATAGTAACATGTGGTACAGTATTGTAACATTTGGTGCAGTAATAGTGATGTGTGGTACAGTAATAGTAACATGTGGTACATATAGTAACATTTGGTACAGTAATAGTGATGTGTGGTACAGTTAAAGTAATGTGTGGTACAGTGATAGTAATATGTGGCACAGTAATAGTAAAGTGTCACAATAATATGTGGTACAGTATAGTAACATTTGGTACAGTAATAGTGATGTGTTGGGTGGCTCAGTGTTTAGTACTGTTGCCTCACAGTAAGAAGGTCCTGGGTTCAAAGCCCGAGTGGGGCCTTTCTGTGTAGAGTTTGCATGTTCTCCCCGTGTTCATGTGGGATTCTTCTGGTTGCTCTGGTTTCCTCCCACATCAAAAGACATGTATGTTTGGTTAATACTCCTGTCACTGCCCATGTCCAAGGCACTGCCTTCAAACCGGAGTTGGTTCCCGGGCACCGCACAGTGGCTGCTCACTGCTCCTAAGTAGTTAGGATGGGTCAAAATGCAGATAACTAATTCCCCCACAGGTATTCATAAAGTGCATCTTTAACTTTACAGTTATAGTAACCTGTGGTACAGTAATAGTAATATGTGGCACAGTAATAGTGGTACAGTATCGTTGCATTCGGAACAGTAATCGTAACACATGGTACAGTATCGTTGCATTCGGAACAGTAATCGTAACACATGGTACAGTGATAGTAATCTCCATTACAGTAATTGCAAAGTTGGTATTGTAATCGTAATGTGTGGTGCATTCATAGTACCGTGGTAGAGTTGTAGTAATATGTCTTAAGTTTATTTGTCACTGATCAGCAGCAAACATATAAATGCTTAATCTGAGAGCTCTGTCAACAACAAACAAATATGTCAAATAGTAACAGTAATACTAAAGACAATGTGTGACACACATCCCAGTGTGTTTACTGTGATTTTTAGTGAGCAGCAATTCTTATAATGACTGCAGTTTTGTCTTTTGCACAGCTTTGGGCCTGCATAGTTAAAATCATTCATCAAACCTGCAGTTCGGATGGATTCCTTTTCTCTCATTTCCTAGGGGTTAAAATTTATAGCCCACTGACAATGCAAAACTACGATTGCTGCCAACCATTGACACCATTTCATGAACTGCTTTCAAAAAACAGCCTTATACTGCTTTGAATTTTATATAAATAATTGGATTTTGGATTTAGGAACATACATCGTCATTGCAGAATTGCACTATCATTGTTTTTTGTCTTGATCAGTCAGCATCACATTTGCCCTTCAGATGAAATGAGGATGATGAAGTGGGGGGAGAGAGTGAAGAAGGTTGAGCTTCTTGCTCAGTCTTTCCAGCAGAGTCCTCTGGCCACGTGCTACAAACCCAGACTGTGGCCATGGCAACCATCCTCTGTGTGGAGACTCTTCCCTCGTCAAAGTATGGCCATCATGTTTGCTCGGAGTTCCAAAGAGGTGCGAAAGATATCTGAAGCTGATATATTTCACTTTCCACTCTGCGTGTCTGAAATCTGTGTCATGTAGGGATGTGATAAATGGACACTTTATTCATCCCCGTGGGGAAATTGGGTTGTCTGGATCAGCAGTACCACATTACAGAAAGAACTCAAAATACTCAAGGAAAAAAATACTCGATATACAAGACAATAACACAATAAAAAGGTTATATACATTGTATTCACAAAGAGATGCAACATAACTTAGTTGAGCAAAGAACGCTTCACTTAGTTGTGCAAATAATGTGTGTAATAACTATGTGTGCAAAGTATGTCTGCTTGTGATGTAATGGAATCATAGTCCTGAGCATGACTACATGTTACTGAACAGTTTCTGTACTAATGGGCCTACTAGCACAGCACACCAGTTCTATGTAGTCTATGAGCAAGCTATGCATCACTATTGTAGTATTTGCAATGGACTTTGAAATCAATTACTAACTTTAAAATAATTTTTTAACTTTAAAATCATTTTTATACTGTTTTTGTATGGTGCACAGTTGTTGGCAGCTATAACTTTAAGGTGCTCATAGACTATAGAGTACCGATGCGCTGTACTAGTCCCATTAGTACAGAAACTGTTCATGTCGTCATGTTCAGGACTATGTTTTCCTGGACTTGACTGTTCAGCAGCAGAATAAAGATGGTATCTGCTAAGTGTTTATGAGCTTGTGTTTGACATTCTAAAAATAGACTGGGTAACAACCGATTATTCGACTCAAATTCTGGCCACTAATCAATGAGAGGAAAAAAAATCGAAAATGCATATCCCTAGGACCTTGCTGATCCTGAAGACCTAAGCGTTTCTGTATTTTCCAGGACGTGCATGTTTTTGCACTTGAAAAAGAAAAGGCTACGCTGGGACAGAGGATCTTTTTAGTTACAAGTTACAGTGAGCTGTGGCATTACTACAGGTAGGAACTGTATTATGACCTCCTTGCATAATTAGGAGAGCACGCAATTTGTATTTTTTTTTTTACAGTGCAGATGACATGAAGTGAATTGTGATTTAACCCTCTCATTTTAACCTCAATTTTATTGTTTGTAATCGATTTTCTGTTTATTTATTTTTTTTATTTTTTTTATATTTTTATCCTCTTATATCCTATGTAAAGTGTCGGAGTATTATACAAATAAAATGTGTTATCTATCTACAGGACTAACTGGCAGTCCCTGATGCATTGTTATGAGGTCATTCCAGAGGGCGCTATCTGTAAGCTGTACTTTGACTTGGAATACCACAAGCCTTCCAATAAATACCTGGATGGGAATGCAATGGTATCCTCGCTTATCCAGGTTGGCTACACCAGTAAAGCTTTGTCGACAACTTAGTCTGTTGCTTTCTAAAGCCAACTATGGTTTATGTTTTGTATAATACAGAACAAGGCTGTTGTGTTGTGTTGTCAGTATGTTGGTGAAAAGATGATGGAGGTTTATGGGATCGTGTGCTCTGAGGAGGATGTACTGAATCTGGACTCTAGCACAGAAGAGAAGTTCAGTCGCCATCTTATCTTCCTTCTGCCAAATGCAGCTTTCAAGGACAACATACATGTCGGTGCGTTACCCTTAATAATAATAATAATAATATAATAATAATAATAATGGAAGCAATAACAAAAATTATTAAATTTTAAAAAATAACTTTGATTATGTTGATTTATTTAAAAATAACATTAGATTTTTATTTTTTTTACACTGATTGTCATTAACAATGCCGTGGTGCATTATTATTTTAATTTCTGCTGTCATTTAGTCAAGTGTTCTTCCTGACATTTCTTATAGGTCGATTCGTCCATGCAATTCTTCATAATGTGAGGATGATGAAAGGCAGACATGAATATGACATTGATGCATACCTGGCAGAGGAAGACGGAACACGGTCTGTTCATTATTCTTGTAGCAATTTGATGACATAGATATATGTCATAATAAATAATAGTAAAATGTCTTGCATGTGGGCACCGCGATGGCACAGTGGTAAAAGTAGTGAATTAGATTCATGGGTTCAAACCCTGACCAGCCAGAGCCGAATATGGGAGTAAGGGTATGTAGGGTGGGACTCGGTGGGCGAGGATTGCACCCCTGTGGCTGGATTACAGTCAGGGACTCGAAGAGACATGGCTCGTAGAAGACGAGCTGTCCTCCTTCCTATGATCAGTCAACGGGGTTGTGCAACAGAGAATCCTCAACAGTGGACTGGTGTGAAATAGGGGCTAATTGACTACCAAATTCAGGGGGAAAATTAGGAAAAACACAAGAAAAATGTCTTACATAGTTACATGACTGTTGTAAGTGAAATCCATTTGTTAACAACAGAAAACTCCAAATTCCCCCGGAGAAGCCACCAAAGGCAAGTGGGAATACTGAGCTTCCACAGAGAATGAAGCAGGAACAGCATGACCTCCACTTCCTGTGGGTGAAAGACAAGGAGGGGCGAGACTGTCTCTTTGTTGATCTTGGTATGAGCAATCCAGTACTTAGCTTCAATCAGTACCGAGTTATCACAATAGGGTTGATTCACCAATTCATTTGCCGGTTTGCACATACAAGAAATTTAAAACGGTGCTTGCTCACAATAGTCATAAAGAAGTATTAAGTGTAAAGGTATATAAAAACTCAAAATAATGAAAACGAGAATATGTAATAAATAAATAATACATAAGAATAAAATGTAACAAAATAATAATAAATAAGTACAACTGTGAGAATAGAAAATACGAACGTATGATTAAGTTCTTAATTTAGAGGGAATATTTGTTATACACAGTGTTATACACAGTGATAAAAATACGTAAGAATATACAATTAGTATTGCACTGAGTGGTGTAGTAATAAGCCAACAAACCTGATATTTTGTATCTAGTCATATTCACCTTGTGAATGCATCTAGTTTGACTATGTCTCACCTTGGGTGGATTCAGTGTAAATGTTCTGCCTGTCAACATTGACGTACATGGAAGTACTTGTGCGGTTCCAGAGCATCTGGTCTTAGACCAACTGGTACAGAGATAGCTTCTACATCCAAGCCAAAATAGTACTAAACCAGCACTATCGACTACAGTATTTGCACAAATCTGTTACTATTTGCACTTATTTGTTTATTTGAGAGGCACTCACAGAATAAAGCATTGAATTCTTTGTCACATTTTACAAAACAAATAGGTGTATACACCAAGAACAGAAATTTCCGCCTTTACAAGTCATCAAAGTTGGGGAAGAATGCTGCATTCACTGTGGCAGACGACAACAAATACATTGCCAAACCTGAGAGGAACATTTCTGCAGAACAAAGCCTATTCTTGGCTTCCTTAGTCACCAATGTCAGGTAGTTACCCAGTTTAATGGCTCTACCATCCTTTTGAAACCGCTGTAACATATGCCATGTATTGCTGATCATTTTTCTTTTATGTGTCCAGGTTTGTTGATCAGAGAATTCTTACATGGGACATCCCAGACGCTGAAAGAATTACACTAACGAAGCCCCATTCTCATCAGGAATTGAAAGACATCGAAGGTAGTAACATTACCTTGAGAACAGACTGTATGGTGAGCATGCTCACCTACATATAGTTTTGCAATTACAATGAATTGCTATTATAACGCAATTTGCAAATACCAATTCCTAACCTCAAATTTTGTCTCCTTTGTTGGCAGCCCCAGTGTATGGCTACCAGGGCTCTCCTCACGAAGAAATAGACTGCTTTGTATTGAAAGTCGTTCAGAAGGATGGTGTTCAAGGAAGTAGGTGCTTGGCAACCATGAGCTATCACACTAATTACGAGCGCATGCGTCTGAAGTGTCAAGGCCTCGTGTGTTTACTCGAGCAGGCATAAGACGATGGAACTACTTTGTCTCCGAACAACTGCTCGTCTACGACATCCTTAAATACCGCTGGTGTGAGAACGTGGGCAGGTTTCACAAAAGCAACAACATTGTGTGAGCGCTTTCTCTTAATGTCTCCGTAGAAGAGTCGCTCTTTCCTTCCGGCCCGCTCTGTCCAAATGGCTTGTTCCTTTTCTCCCGCAGGATTGTTGTGAATCTCAAAGAAGAGGTCTGGTACCAGAAGTGTCACGATCCCGCATGCAAAAACTTCAGATCCTCAAGTATGCAGTGGCCACTGGGGGTCAGGGATATGCATATACAACATTTTGTGGTAGTCCTCCGGGCTACCGGTTATGGAAAATCCGATTTCCCAGTACATTATTTGGTAGCCCAGAAATCAGCCCAGTCTAGATGGCTAACGAGAGCCAATTGCAGTTCACCGGACACACAAATTACTGCTAGTAACATCCTATCAATTACAGTTATCATGTTTTATGTCAAACAATCCTCAACCATTAGGGAAAGTATTTGACAAAAAAGACGCTCGTTTGTTAGTAGTACTGTGTGTTACGGCGCTACTGTTGTTGGCGGAGACAACAATATGGTCATACTAATTTGTCCAACCATGCTGTGTAGTTCTAACATAATTTCAAGTGCTCATATCTTATATCTTATTGCAAGTCATTTCTGTCTGGGTTATCTACTTTGCATACAAACACAATGTAAGCAGACTAACCTAAATATTCCTCACAGGCTACCCACTGCCACAGGAGATTTGTGCTAGCTACCTCTTCAAAATGGTGGGTTTTGCTCTTTCAGTAATGCGCTGTTAAATAACTGTTGTAGAGATTCAATGACTGCAGGCTTTACAGTCACATTGAAGACTTTAATACCTTTTAATGGTACCTTGATAGAAATGTAATACCAATTTTACAACAGAGATACTGTTAAAAAAGAGACGTGGGGTTGGAAACATGATCATATGAACGCAGCTAATGAAGGGTCTGGAACTACAAAGGGGAAAATGTACAGTGGTGTGAAAAAGTATTTTCTCCCTCCCTGATTTCCTATATTTTGCACATTTGGGGCAGCAGTAGCTCAGGAGGTTAGGTGTTGGTCTGGCAGACGGAGGTCCCGGGTTCGATCCCCGGCTGGTCCTGGTTACTCGTTGAAGTGTCCTTGAGCAAGACACTGAACCCCTAACTGCTCCCCGGGCGCCGCTCAGTGGCTGCCCTCTGCTCCTAAGTAATTAGGATGGGTCAAATGCAGAGGACAATTTCCCCTCGGGGATGAATAAAAAGTCCAATTTTTTTCCATTTTGTCACACTTAATTGTTTCAAATCTTCAACAGAAATTGAATATACGAAAAGACAACCTGAGTAAACAAAGTACAGTTTGTAAAAGATCATTTCATTTATTGAAGGTTAATGATTATCCAACACCCAACGGTCCCTGTGTGAAAGTAGTTGCCCCCTTAGTTACTCAATCAACCAACAACCACATTGGATTGATAATTGGGTTCAATTAGACTATATATACCCAGGCTTGATTACTGCCGGCCCTGGTTAATCTAAACATCACTTAAATAGAACCTTTCCAGCACTGTGAAGTAGGCTAAAAGGTCCCAACAAGCAGCACACTATGCCACGATCAAAAGAAATTCAGGAAGAGATGAGAAAGTTATTGAAATACATCAGTCTGCAAGGGTTACAAAGCCATTTCTAAGGCTCTTGGATTCCAGCAGACCACAGTGAGAGCCATTATCTCCCAATGGAGGAAACTTGGAATAGTGGTTAATCTTCCCAGGAGTGGTCGGCCTACCAAAATTCCTCCAAGAGTGCAACAACGACATCTGGGAAGTCAGAAAATAACCCAGATGAACATCTTAGGAACTGCAAGCCTCACTCAACTCGGATAAAGACAGAGTTCATGATTCCACCATAAGAAAGAGACTGGGAAAAAATTGTATCCATGGGAGAGTTGCTCGATGAAAACCACTGCTAAGCAGGAGGAACATAAAGACTTGTCTCACATTTGCCAAAAAAAAACCACTTTGATGACCCCCAAACCTTGTGGGATAATGTTCTGTGGACTGATGAGTCGAAAGTGGATCTTTTTGGAAGACATGGGTCCCATTACATCTGGCATAACGCTAACACAGAGTTCCACAATAAGAGCATCATCCCAACAGTCGAACATGGTGGTGGTAGTGTGA
>OMOX01173784.1:0-10159 GCA_900312595.1 Guentherus altivela | reverse complement strand
AATGAAAAGCTTTATGTCGTGCATGAGTTATATGCTTTGGAAGCATATTTAGAGTCTACTTTATAAGCTAAAAGATACAAGACAAGATGAGGGCCAGAGAACAGTATGACAACCAAGAAAGCTATTGTGGGGATGAAAGAAAAGAAAAAAAAACAATTAGAGCTACCGTAGAATGTTTGTGTATTCCAAAGTACACAGTATAAGAATGTATTATAGCGATCAGGCTGTCTGCAGAACACATCAGAAAGCAAAGACAGGATGATAAGACCAGCAACAAAAAAATCCTAAATTGTCAGCTAGAACAGGTGGAAGTATTTGATTTGTCCAGGCAGAGACCAGATTTAAACCCCATTGACATGCTTTTCACCTCCTCAAAAGGAAACTGAAGTCTGAAACCCCAGTGAACACACAGCAACTGGTGTTACAGTGGTAAAAGCTTGGCAGAGGATCCCAAAGGATAACATCATGAATCTAGTGATGTCCATGAGTCGCAGGCATAATGCAATCATCAAATGTAAGGGGTTTGCAACCAAATATTAACCTTGCAAGTCATTACATTTGTCAAGACTTCCTTTGTCCCAATACTTATGCTGACTTGAAATAGGGGGACTTGACTCATTGAATGGCATTGTTGTAATAAAGTTCAATGTCTTTAAAAAAAAAACTTTAAAAAAAACATGAAATAAAAGCAGATGTAGATTTTGCTTTAAAGTCATTGTTTCATTTAAAAATACAATTTGATTAGTACGGAGGAAAAACAACCGATTTGCTAGTACTATAAACAACACACTGCACTGTTGCGTGCAAAGCAAGCAACAAGCTTCAAGGGATAGTGGAGGCTAGGTTCGTCTGCAGGTTCCAGCTTTAGCAAATCAGTGAACAACATCGCCTTTATAGCATTGCTCTCGCAATTTTGGGTTCAGCTCTCTACACACAACTACCGAGTCAATGTGTGGTTAAGCAGGCTGGTTCAGGACACAGCCACACAGGTTGGAGCTTCAGTTGGGAGGAAAGAAAGGAAGGAGAAAAACATGCCAAAGCGGTGGTTGGTTATTTTTTTCTGCTACAAGAAAAGTGCAGGAAAGAATCGACAAGGAGAGAGAGAAGCAGAGAGGTGTAGAGTGAAAGGAAGTGAAGGTTTTTGTACGGCCAATTCAAGGCTTCCGGAAGCAGGCACAGCCAACATCAATGTCTCCTATTCTGACCAAAATGCTGCTTGGGAGGATCAACACATGCTTGAAGCGCTACATAGTCTCAGGGCGCTTTCACACTTATCCACTTCCTGGGTTTGGAGCGGATGGCTTTCATACCTGAAGTGAAGCGCACTGCAGTTCTGGAGAATCGGCTCTGAGACCACTCTTTCGCAAAAGACCTGAGTTCGGATCTTTGGTCCACACCCGAATTTGAATACAGTGTCTGACTAAACATACCAAACTCCTGGGGTAAGCGGTCTCGGTCCAATGAAAACCCCAGTAATTTGCCACCAAAGTGTGAAAAACCTCATAGTTTGGTTCACGCTATTTTGTTGTTTGCTTCCCACACAGCTTACGGACATGATCTAAGTGACACTGAAGACACCGCACTTGAGAATAGCAAAGAATACTCAAACATAGGGAAGTAAATATCTAATAATAAGCAATATCCTTCTTTGTAAATACAAAAACCGACAATGTGTCTTTATTTGGCTTAGAGACCAATTGAATATACAGACAGAAAGCAGATAACAAAGGGGAGAGAATGGTCGCTTCTTGAAATGCTTTACTGGGGTCTTCTATTCCTGAAATTAAAATAAATAACTCCACTTATTTTCAACTTGGACCTCCTTTCACCATCGTTTTAATGCGTAATCAGCCATTACGCTGACGGACCTAAACTAAAGCAACCAACTTGGCAGGGTGCACTTGGTCTCCCAACACAATCGAGGGCTTTTATGACGATTGAGAAACCTCCAAATTACTCCAATAGTCCATTGAACAGTGGAGATGCTCACACTGCAATGATACCTATATATTTATTTGTATAATTAATATCTATGACCCAAGGCTGTCATAAGGGATATGACAAATCTTGGTTCCTCTTTGGGATTAGTTTAGTCATTGTTACTAGTCTACTCTCAAGATAACAATCATGGTACGAAAACGGCATGTACACCTTTTCCTACTTTTACTTTTCAAGCTACTTTTTCAATAACATTTATCTACAAATGTGTATCACCATTGAGTGAGCATTCTCAGCGTTTACAATGAAAGATCGTCCTACCTTCCAGGATGTTTCTGGACTGTCACGCTGTTTGATTGCATTGGTACGTCACTTGAAAGTGGCTCAATGGCAGAAATCTAGGTTTGATTTCATCAGCATGATGGCAAAATAAAGTTCAGGTCTAATAAAAGATACTGGCAAGTAAAGTGAACATTATTGAACATGAGGACATGCTGGCAGGTAAGTTAGAACTGATGGCAGCAGACTGCAGACTGAGTGACTTCATGGTTGTTGACACTTTGAGATTAGGATCTGTCGACAGATCTAGGGGAGGAAGGACCTGACTAGACGCTCCAGCTGTGCCCCAGTCTTTGGGAATGTCGGTCTAACTGGGCAGCTGTGGGTGTTTAAACTAGGGATGGGCAAAAGTCTATTTTCCCTTTGTCAGCTAGTGGGGGAGTGTTCAGAACAACTAACTGATTCGTTAGGTGTTTTCCAAAATTTTACTTGTTGTCAAAATATATCACATGACGACGTATAAAATGTTTCCATCGCTCGAGTGCAAATCCAACGCTGTACGTCTAGAAACAGGAAATCACGTTCTCAGGCCTATATTAAAGTCGGATTGTGTTCTAACCAACGACTGGTTTCGGACATTGCCAGTAGGAACCAACGGCAAAGGGAAAGAACAAAACTTTTGGGGAAAAAAAACATTGTTGGAGCTCTGAGTTAGGAAAGGACTTCCAGTCTGTAGAGCCCCCACTTACACCACCAGACCCAGTGAGTCCCCAGAAGCAGCTTGTGGGGATCCCAACTCAAGGAGGGGGTAATTGAATGGAGATGTGGTGTGTTGAATTAGAAGCAACATAGTGGAAAGGGGTGGGTGCAGTGAACACATGCAGTTTCTTCTACTGTCGCGTCTCCAAACTACAGGCTACTGGGAGGGTCAAAAAGAATGAACGGGAGGATGGATTCTACTTTCACCTTTTCCTTAATCAAATCGACCTGAAAGGAAAGTAAGAGAGGCAGCTTGAGGAGAAAAACAAGCATAAGTCTCCCAAAAGAGAGAGGAAAAAGAACATAAACAAATAGGGAGAATCACAGCTTTTTGAAAGAAAACAGAAATTGCAAATGCGAACAATGTAAATAAGCCACTTTTGATACAAATGCAACCTGTTGAGATTACTTAAGCAATGCATAATTGCAAACATTCGCTGACAAATTGCAAAGAATACAAAGATAATATTCACAACATTTAGAATTAACAAACTGTAAACGAAATGAAATAAGTTGTGCGCTAAGCTGATTCTAAGATTTTAAGACAGTAAATTGATAAGATGACAAAGCAGAGAATGATATCCCACTACAATTGCCTGTCAAAAATTTGACGTCTGCTTTTAATATCATAGAATGAGTGTTTTATGCCAAGTGGACACAAGACGACTCTAGGCACCGATTTTCCTGTCCAAGACAAATTTTCAAGATCTGGAACGAAAACGCCCAGAGCCAAATTGGTGCGTGTGCCAGTCACCGACGCTTGTTGGGTATGAGCAGTTCAGAGACGTATTTTTTGAGCCGTCCCAGATTTTCCGACGATTTCAAGTATGTTTGAAATGATTGGCACATGCTCTTATAGTGTGAGCTATGTTACGACGAGTATTGAGATCAGTGATCATGAGCAATAGCCAATGAGAGCTTGAGAGGAATCCAGAGAGAGGAGACGGGAAGCTTCTGACTCCATTTCAGGCAGTCATGTGAAAAGAAACAGTCACTTCTCCGGTGCGTTTTTGTTGAGTATCGGGATAAGACGCTCTTTGTTCGATACCTACAGGTGAAAGATCTTGTAATTTGGGAAGCTCGTCTGCGCTCGATTGTGTTAGCGTGCGCACCACTATGTTGACAAGACAACAGATTACAAGGAAGAATGTTGTGTAAAGTGAGTGCTACAGGGAGTTTGACAGTCGTTTAGTGTCTACTTGGCATAATGCCATGAAACTGACATGCGGAATGAAGATGAATACAACCTCAAGTATCTTCTATGGAACACATTTGTATGGAAAAGTAGCGAAAAGGGAAAATTAAATCAAGGAGACGTGTGAATGACAGAAGCACTGAGTAGGAGGCTAGTGGCTAAAGGAAAGGCTGGATGGACTGTGTTAGAGACTTTTGCTGTCAATGCCATGTGGAGGATAACAACAAAAACAACCACCCATAATCTTACCTCACTACATTTTCTCACGAACCATTTTAAGTGCCGTGCCATTTTAAAGACATCAACATCACTGACCTCAAAAACTGCCCTAAAAGTTAACCACCCTGCTTGAAACTCACCACACTCACTGGGAGAGATTACCCCAGCAGGCCCAACCGACCCACCTTGGTGAGGTACTCCCTCATGACCTGGATGAAGTACGGCATCGCGAAGTCCATGATGTTGCATCTCCAAGCCGTCTCCAGCACCACGTCGGGCCGCAGCAGGTCGTAGCAGGTGAACAGGCAGGCTGCAAAGCACTCCTTCTTGTCCTGCTCCAGGAACCAAGACAGCAGCTCCTCGGCCAGCTCCGTGTCCTTGGACTCTGACGCGTACTGCATGGCATCCTGCATGGAATAACACGTACAGTCAGTCATCTGTTAGGGATATCCCATTGTCTGGATTCATATGGCTGAACCTACAATCTACATACCGACAATGCTTTCATAGTATTTTCACATCTCAAAAAGAATGAATTGCACAAAACAGATATACATATTTAGATAATCAAAAGTAGGATATAAACAAATACTGCATGTCATTCTTCAGATATAGCTGAATAATTCATTGAATTCAACTTTCAACAGCACACTTCTGATATAGGCCACATTTTTTGTCATTAAATAGATGATAGGCAGTATGAGAGAGGTGCCGTATACCTACATCATACAGAGTCAAGCGTATCTAAAGTGTTCATGTTAGGGGATACTTGCACGGCATTTATGAAGTGATGCTCCGGCATGAATACAAAAGGCCTCACTCATCTGCATCTAAACACACCGACTGTGGCGGAGGTTCATACAAGTTCTAAGAGCTGGAAAGCAGGCAGCAATCGGAAGGCATGACAGAAAACATCCACATCAGCTGTTGTGCAGGCTATATCTCCATGTGGAGACAGCGGCCGGGAACCTTGTAGAGTTGATCCCTCGTGCAGAGCTCCACGCTCCGTTTCCAGCGGTTGTTGCCCTTGAAGAGGTAGGCTGCAATCCTCCGGAACTCAACCAGCGCATGTGTCTCCAGGCCCTGGGCCAAAGACATGTTGTCAAAGTTGTCATAGCCATCAATGGAGGTGCGCAGAGCCTGGACGAGGGCGGAAACCAAGAGGGAGATGTTAAGAGCTTGATTCTAAAACGTTACAGTATATACACATCCATGAATGAACCTGGCGTTGACTGGTTAATGTATCAACATGTACAACTGGTTAAATCATGGGAAATGTTAATATTTAGTTATCAAAGTTATTAAACACAAATTATTTCAGAAATTACCCAAGCTATGTTTGACATTAACTCCTGTAATCATGTTGTAAGAGTATGTATATGGAATAAGGATCTGATGGATGAGATGAATCTCATTTTGGGCTGAAACTCTCATCATCCACCTTTTGCATGTCATTCTGGTGGCTCAGCGGGCAATGGTGCTAAAGCCCGCACTCACAATGGCAATGGTTTGAATTCGACTGTGACCGTGGAGCACAAATTTCTTTCTTCTTTACTCACTCTACCCCATTAACACCCCAAAGTTGGAAGGAAACGAGAGATAAGGGAGGAGTGAGCAAACAAAATCACAAGCTGGTGATGCCTGATGCTATGCGGCTCAGATGCTCCTCCCTCCTCCTCCGCTCCTTGAGATGTCACATGATCATGTCTTACAGCATAGTCTTCTTCTGTGATGAAGAGGTTGTTGAGTGCTTCATTGACCGACTTGTTGTTGTGGTTCTGCACTGAGCGGAGGTAGGGTTTGACCAAGGGCAGCTGCTTCACCTGAACACAACAGAAAGCTTAAGTCTGTCTCAGCCACCTGACAATAATAAAAGTCACAACCAGATGGTACACAGTAAATTGAGATAATCACTGTATGGTAGACATTGACGTCTCATTTACCATATGTGCCCAGGCCAAAAAGGCAGCACAAACATAGCACAGAATTAGCGGCTAAAGGTAAACGGGTTTGAAAGCCTGATTACAGGATAGATATAATTGATATTTTATGGGGTTTTAGGGCTTTTTTACACTTGGGCTGATTGCTTTAGCCCCAACACAAAATGGTTTGTTTAAGGGTCGACAGTGTAATCCTCCACATCACCACCCTCAGTCGTTGCAGCCACTGGCTGAAACAGTTAAATATCATAGCATTTTAAAGAGTTTTTTCCATTCGTGTTGGTATGCTCTCGTCACCCAGACAACCACTGGTTTCACTGGTTGACCACAGCAGTCCCCCTTGCTGCTCATTTCTGAACAATGAAACGCAGCCTAAATGCGTTACTTAAACGAAATCCAAAGTCATTAACTTCACTTTCATACTAGCAGTAAATCCGACGACAGACCCCGCCTTTTCCTAAAGAATCCAAGTCTGGTTGTCTGGTCTGCACAAGTTTGAATACAGGTTTCAAACATGACTTAACTAGCCGAAATCTCGGGGGAAACCGTCTCGGTCTGAAAAAAACAAAACACTGCAATCGGGCCAAGTGGGGAAACGCACTTATAGTATTTTTAAAAAACAGATTAAACTGGATAGTATTGTTAGCTTCCCAGGGAACTATCACGCCAATAGCAGCTACATTTAGCCACTGCTAATACAAAACAATGGTATGTCAGAGCAATCATAACCTGCGTCATAATTTTTGGCCAAATCCCACAACTTTTTGTTAAATGTGAAAACTTTGCCTTTGCCTCCCGGATTCCCATTCATTTGGCATTGGCAGGGAAAACATCTTGCTGATGTACTTAATGGGTGTTACCAGAGCATCAAATAAAGCATTCCAGGTACACTACGTTCTTGGAATACTTCCAGGCCATTTGACCATCACATGAACTGGATTACCCTTTCATATGTACCACATACCTTCCCAGATAATGTAAATCTAAAATGGTAAACTGGAAGAAGACATAAGGTAAAGATGTATGTGTAAGAGCATTGTCTTGTTTACCTTGCTGAAAAAGTTGACAGCGCGTGTGTGATCAAGTCTTGGGGAGAGCACAATGAGCAGGTCATTCAGTAACAAGGGTTTGAACTCCAGGTAAAACTGGATAGCCTTGTAATACAGCTCCACGTTCGCAACCTGTAACCAAGAAACACACATCCTGCTCAGAGAATGGAAACCCGTACCATGTACAGCTGGTGAAAAGTTATCTACCCCAATACACTTCTTATTTTATCGCGTCACATGATACAATCATCAACTCATGATTTCATGAAAACTAATTGCATCTGATCTCCAGATAAATACTCTATCATATCAAAGAGAAAACGAATTCCTCTAACAAATGACAACTTATAAATACTTATGAAAAAAACTGGGAAGCAACTCGTTGGTTTTAACACGTTCATAAACAAAGGGACATCATGAAGATGAAATAACATTCCAAGCAAATACAGGATGAGTTCCTTCAAAAACACAAATCAGATAAAAGGAGATACAAACGTTTGCAAACGCGTTTCATAGCTGAAGCATAGTTGATTAAGTACATCATTAAGAAATGGAAAATACACCGTACAACAGTTAATCTGCCAAGAACAGACTGTCCTTGAAAACTGAAGACACCCACAGGCCGAGAGGAACTTTTAAGAAGATTAGTAATTTATGGCAGATGAAAGAATCTGCATCCTAAAAAAGGCCTGGGCAAGTCTCAGCTATATAGAAAAGTGGCAAGAAGTGGCAAAAAAAACAAAAATAAAATACATGCCTGTATATACTCATTCGACCTTGTGGTTACTGTTTGCCAGAAGGTATGTAGGAGACTCTTAACATCATGTGGAAGAATTATGAAAATTGAACTTTCTATCTTTAATGCTAAAAGATGCGTTTTGTGCAAGACAAACACTGCACATCAGTCTGAACGCACCATCCCTACCCACGAGTATCATTCTTCTCCGCTTCAGGGCCTGAGATGTTTGTGATGATATAAGGGCATAATCAGTACAGTAAAGTATAGGGAAATCATTTTCACTCTGATATTAAGGCATATTTATCTGGTGATAAGAGCCTGGTTTAACATCAATAGTGAAGCCATGTTCCAAAAAGAGTGAATACATTTTTTTTTTTTTGCTATAGGCATTGGTATACCGTATGCCCCCTGAAAGAAATGAGTTTCTATCCCATGATTGAGGACCTTTGTGACAATATCTTTGAGCTGTCCCTCCTTCCAGGCGTCTGCGGGGTGGTTCATCATGGTGATGATGGCGTTGTCATACTCCTCGTACTTATCATACAGGAACACCAACTCTGCCCACAAATGAGCCTGTTCTGCTGCCCTCAGGACCTGAGACACACACAAACATTGGATTGGACAATATTGCCACCTTTTTTCTGCTTACTGATTGATGCATTGCTTCCAATTGGCAGGCAGGTTGAACACACAGCTTGCGGAAATGACACGGCTAAATGTTACACTGAGCCTAGTAACCGGCGGTATCTAGCAAATGGGGGTGAAAATATCAAGGCCTCGGTGGCAACAGCAGTGATGGTGTAGGTTAGAGCACAATCCCCACACAGTCTACTTCACCTAATTCCCCCAGGCCCGCAAAGTAGATCAACTGAACAGATGGTGGACTAAAATATGCTTACAGACAATAACTATATCACAAGAAATAGTGTAAAAACCAGGCAGAAGCAACCTCAACAGCGAACTGGTAATATACTATAAATAAGCATGATGAATATCAGCTTGCTAATTTACCGAGTACTAGTGTAAAACTCAGTTAAATAACAATTCCCAGTGTTAACCTCCCACATCTGGTGGTCCCACTGGCTCGTGAATGTGTGCTGTTTTTCGCTCGGGGGAGGGGGAGTTACCTTTGGAATGTTAACGCGGGACCAGAAGAGCTCAAGGTGCTCTCTCATCTTCTGAGGTTTGAATTTGGAGTAGAGGATGGCCAGCTCTGTGAACATGCCCATGTGAGCACGCTCCAGGCCCAAGGCAGCTTCCAGCATGCTGATCAACTCTTCAAAGTAGCCACGATCCTGCAGGACACCGTGAGTAGATTCATTCACTCACATGATGTCAGGTACAGCGGAGATAGATATTCATGTCGACCCAGGGAGTGTATTTTTAAAACTACGTGTAAAAATGGCTGTGAAAATATAGCGCTGTCTCTCCACATATTGCCAGGGTATTTAAAGGTTATTCAAAGTGAAATTCAAGACATTTTAATGCTACCTCGATTGTACTTTTTACAAGACCATTTTTAAAGCAAAAATGCTGAAAAGGCGGGGCAACTGATTCCCAACCAAACATAGCAAATGAAGGTTTTAGAACTACAAATAGTAATAAAATAGTAATACAACTGTCATTAACACAATTTTGTTTTTAAAATAACCCCACCCCCCCAATTCAAGGTAAAAAAAATAAGACATAAAAACTAAATTTTAGACTTCTGATGCTTTTTAAGGTCTTGCCTTTAGATTATATCATGAAAGACTTGAGACGTTTTCATGCCGTGTGGCCACCCTGGTTGTGCATAAGAAAGTCTGCACTACTTGAACAGGACTGATTGCTTATGGTCACTGTTGGGTGCATTAATCTGGTCAAATGACCTTTCATGAACCATGTTTTTCTGGTTTTACACATGATCAGTGATCAGACTGGTCACCAGCAGTCAGGCGTACCTGGTAGTAGTTGATGAGTTCTTCCAGTTCGTCTGCGTGGACGACAATATGCAGGCCACACATCTGGGCTACGAGATCGGAAGAGCGTCGTGTAGGGAAAG
>OMOX01173717.1:0-11747 GCA_900312595.1 Guentherus altivela | reverse complement strand
CTGCCCATGACCAAGGCACTGGCCTTCAAGCTGGAGTTGGTCCCCAGGTGCCACTCAGTGGCTGCCCACTGCTCCTAAGTAGTTAGGATGGGTCAAAATGCAGAGAACTAATTTCCCCACGGGGATTAATAAAGTGCAACTTGTACTTTTACTTTTTACTTTTTACAATTAAATCCTTTTTTTTTTGTATTTCTTTTATTTGTTTTTGTTTATTTGTTGAGAGGGGAACACAGACCAAGCTTTTCTATGTTTGGTTTCTTTGTTAGTGTCCGTTGAGCAATAAAGTTGAACTTGAACAAAAAAGTGTACCAAGCAATGTGTAGTACACTGTACA
This sequence comes from Guentherus altivela, assembly GCA_900312595.1. Lineage (NCBI taxonomy): Eukaryota > Metazoa > Chordata > Actinopteri > Ateleopodiformes > Ateleopodidae > Guentherus > Guentherus altivela. The sequence goes on along the minus strand of OMOX01173717.1, from coordinate 11,413 downwards.
CTGCTTGGTACACATGTATCTTGAACACACACTTTGCACATACTCTTTGCACAACTAAGTTACCTTGCACACATACTTTGCACAACTAAGCAAGACATTTCTTAAAGTCTAACTATTTTCTAACTAACATGTCTTGATGAATACAATGGATACAACTTTTTCTCCTTTTCTTGCCTTGTATCTCTACATATCTTATCTATCAAAAAACAATTACGTTTCACTTCTGAATTGTATCACGATAGAAGATTTAAGTTTTACATCTTTAAAATGTATTAAAGTAGGAATTATTTAGCCACTTTTAGGAAGATTTTAGAAGTAAAACAAGTCTTTTGCTTCCAGATTTTGAGAATAAAATTTGTGTTGATTGCAGGCATAAAAAGTAATGCAAAAAGTAGCTATTGTACGTGAATTTTTCGGTAAACCTATTTACTCCAGTCATTTTCTTCATCAATACTTTTACTTTTATCAAGTAAATTATCTTTGCAATAGCCGTACATACTTAAGAATCTTCAGTACTCTTTCCACTTCTGGTCACTTGCCAGGTGACATGAACAACATAAACTTAGCATGACATTTCATCTCTGAAAATTTGTCTTTGCTTGTATCTTTCTCATATGGTGCTACACACAATCGTCTTACTGTTGTCTTATTCCATGATGTCATTCTGTCAGCATGAAAAGTGAAAGTGCTTCCTCAGAGGTGAGATTCTTCTGTTAAATAAACAATCAACATCCCATGAAGAATGATTTACAGGGTCTTTCACTTTCAGTTACTTACAACCATGGCCGTGTCTTAGCGGTTTCAAATGAAACAATCCCCAAAAACGTGTGGTTTTCAAATGTTTGTTTTTGTCTTGCATAATGTCCACTTGAAGACGAATTATATTTTCAAAAATAAGGAAGAAGTTCAGGGTTCAGAGTAGTGAACTACAACTAAAGGTTTCTATAATTACCACACCAGACAACACATTTAGCAACCCCAAATTCCTCACAATAAAAACCTCCCTGTAAAAAGCCCACCAATATCCCCATGGGCTGCCGTAGTGGTTGCATGGAGATATTCAAATTAGCCACCGTCACAGGTGGAGGACCCCTCAGGCACATTTTTAAATGGGTCCCTACTATCCACTAACACACATATGCCTATAACAGGCTTATATAAAGAACTCTATATACCACCTAGTCTCTAACTTACCATCGCTCCAGAGAAACCAGAGGCACCGTCCTCCCCATCAGGACCCGAATCGCCCTATAAATGGTAAGGGTAAAGGTCAAACCAAAGGTGAAACACAGTTGTTTTAAATTGTAATTTTACTTTATTTCCCAAGTAGCCACTATGAATGTAGCAGCTAATTTTCCTGGGGTCCACACAAAAAACACACAATACCTAACCATAGGTCATCACTATACTTTTACTTTATTACAGACTGTAACCCCAAATCTACACTGTAAGCATAACGGGAACATTATATCAGCGTAATCTCCTCAGCACTGCATTATATATTTATATATATAGCAAATAGGCGTCTGGTGTAGATTAGGGGTTACATTAGGGAATTAACAATGGATTGGATATGATGATGTGAGTAAATTATTTGGCACATGAGAAACACCACATGCTTTCCTAATAACAGGAAATTAGTAAGCCAAGCCTCTGTGATGTGCTCAGTGTGACTGGTCAGTAATGAGGAGACTGATTGTGATGTCATTGGAGAGCATCCTGATTAAACTGTTTCAGCACGGGATGTTGTCGTATTGTGTGGCAGTGCCATTAAAGTTTCAGTTAAAATATAATAGAATAGAATTCCTCACCACAGGCCCCGTGTCTCCTCCTCGTCCCTGGACCCCTTTGAATCCTTTGTAACCCTAGAAAGAAGGCACATGGATAGGGATGTAAAATGTAGAAAACATTTTCTAACCGATAACCGGCCTTCATTTATTGATTGCAAATCTGAGATCCAGCATAATACCTGTTGGTAATATCATACAACGTTTTCCTCTTTCCTTGTTCACCGAGTATGACTGAACTCTTTCATTTTATTTGAATTATAATATATTTTACAGAACAAGTTTACTAGCTGTTCAGAAGTTAAATCTAATGTACTATGATTTCAGAGTGCATACCATTTAATTATTCAGTCGCAATAAAAATGAGTGTATATATATATATAAAGATGGATGGTTTCACCATTGTCTGGAAGTTAGATAGATGTACAATTGACGCTATTCAGTGAGTCCACGGTGCTGGCATTGGCCCTAGTAGAACTGCGGGCTTGCAACAGATTTTCTTCTATTTCACAAGATTCTCATTCATATATAATGTATTTTGCTGTGAAATGGGAATGCTCACCTCTCTCCCCTGAGCCCCTGGGAAGCCAGGTTTACCCTGTAGACCCCTGGATCCCTGAACGGACAGGAGGGGAGACATTTAGATAGGTTTCATTCTCATACAAGCCACTAGAATTTGCACTTTGGCATTTAAACTTTCAAATAGCCTAAACAGCACATTGCAGAAGGTAGCTGCATATGTGTTTCTTACTTAAAATTACAAGATGAAAATTTCAAACATTTTCAGTATTCCAAACACCTCATACTTCCAAAGGTGTCTTGAAGGTCTCTGATGAAGTGGGTTTAATGTAAACAGATCTTTATTTGAGGGGTTCTTCATCATCATCCCAAAATATTCTCAATAAATGTCAGTAAATGTCAAACTCATTGTAAATGATCATTGAAAATAGTAATAAAGTAAATAACTTTGGTTATAAAACAAATGTTATTGACATAAATAATTGTATTAAATATTAGGCTGTAAAAATCAGATACAAGATTTTCTCCTGAAATGGATACATAGTAGGGGTGTACTAATTCTGTCAGACTGATTCCAATTATCTAGGCAATGATTCAGTGCTTCATTAAACATTTTAACCATGATTTCATTAATAGTAATTATTTTTCAATGTACAATGATATGTGTACAGCTGATTTGCATGGAGTAATTTTATAATCATAAAAGGTGACTCACAGATTATGGGGTTTTAACATCAGTGTACCGGTAGTTGGATTTCCATATTCATTCATCTGGATGAATCAATGTTTTTTTAATAATGTACTGCCTGTTGGTGATGTCATATTTTGATACCTTGGGCCCAGCAAAGCCAGCAAAACCTGGCTCCCCAGGCTCACAGTCACACTCAGTAGGCCCCTCCTCCGCTAGGGCGGCATCGTCACCTGATTCCTCTGAGGAGTCCCTGTCTGGCCCAGAAGGGCTGTATGGCACCTGTAATCACATGACAGACAGTGTATATGAATACCCATATTTAAACCCACATGTGTGTCGCGTAACATTTGAACCATGTTACACTCCAAGATGAAAGCAAATAAAATTGTTGTTGAGTCTTGATTGTGCGGCATGCCACTTTCACCAAACTATTTGGCAATACTACACGTCTCCAGAGAGGTCGTCGTAGATACCAAACAGGAGAAGAGCTGTCTCAGCTCCCAGTCTAGTTTGAGCAACCACAAGATCGTTAGATACCGTGAGACTAGCTGGAAACACAATCCAAAGCAAATATCATGGTGTCTAAAGAACAAGCCCAAGTGGTGGTGCTCGCATTATTGTGTGTGGAAAAGAAAAAAAAGGAATGAATGTAGATGCATTCCTGGATGGGAGGGGGAAAAATATGGGCTGCCCCCTTCTTTCTCCTCACTATGTTTGTTTCCATCTGAGAACTGTGCATGTGCAGCCGGCCATTGTCCACAGCGACAAAAGTTCAACATGCTATACTTTTTGTTGGTGTGTCTTTGAAAGCTGTACTACAATCCATTCAAAATTGTACTTTCCAGGCTATTAAGATACAATTTAGTGAATGTAAGTTGAGGGTAGACTTTGACTGGCAAAGTACCAAAAGTTGTCAATGACATGGAAGTTGCAGCATTTTCAAATGGTTTCCCTCTGTCCTTTTCAATATTTTTACTTCAAAGTTATCTGCTATTTAAAGGCCCCAGTGGACACTCAGAAATGTAAATAGTTGAACCATTTATCCCTGTTGATTAGACCAGGGGACAAGGGACCAAACATAACAGGAGAAAGAAAAAGGTGTGATTGGACATTGATTATTCAGCATCGTAATAGCGTGGTTAAGCATCTTAGGCCTTACGTCAACATGGCATTTGTTAATACCATGCCTTGTAATAAGAACGCTCATAAAAATAACCTAAATCAAATTTGCATCAGAATGGACCAAATGGATAAGAAAGAGTCATCAGTCTCTAGAACTCTTTGGAGGGCCAACAAGAAATAAACTTTTGGGACCAGAGACAAAAGTCAGATATTGTCTGTTAATAATTATATCCAAACCAAGAACCGACCCTCTTCATGCCTTTGTTTACCTGTGTGGTCATGGTGCTGTCCTCCTTGGCATAGCCGTATGACTCGGTGGTAGTGGCGTAGGGGTAGGGCTCTTCAGTGATCATGGTCACGTGGTTGGGAGCTTGTGCATATGGGTCGTAGTCATCATAGCCGTGGGTGGGCTCTTGTGGGTATTCTGCCACACCCAGCAAAGATTTACACAGTTATGTCAGTAACTAGTCGTTAGTGGGATTATATTCATGCTAAAACCACCAGATAACACTGTGCGTTTGTAGTATCCCCTGATATTGGGGCACATACTGGGAAAGGTGAAAGCAGAGTATGTTCTGATCGGTAAATATTGTTCAAAATTATACATTTGCACAAAGATGTCCAACAATATGGATTAATAGTGATGTATAGAATTACACTATACAATGTTTATAATGATACATTAGTCCAGATGTTGACAGATTTTATGTACATGTGCTGGGGATGGACATCACTGTTCGATTATTCAAATATTCTAATAATCTTTGAAGTCAAATAAAAGTTGTTTTTTCCTCAAAAAGTGTTCTTTTGGTAGCATATTGGTATGCTGTAGCTTTAAGATTTAAGGTTTCCTCCCACATCAAGACATGCATGTTAGGTTAACACTCCTGTCACTGCCCATGACCAAGGTACTGGCTTCAGAACTGGAGTTGGTCCCCGGGCGCCGCTTGGTAGCTGCCCACTGCTCCTAAGTAGTTAGGATGGGTCAAATGCAGAAGAATAATTTTCCCAAGGGGATTAATAAAGCGTAACTTAAACTTAAACTTAGAGACTGAGAGTGAATTCATTGTTGTGAATAACACTGTGACCAGTCAGGCATTACATTATTTCAACTAATCAATTACATTTTGAAATTCAGGTTGGTATTTGAATAGAGAAAATAAACATGAAATTACCAACCCCCAACTCAGTAACAACCAATGAAAAAATACTGCCATTGTTGGGTTAATGTGTTTTGTAAGTCACCTGGGTGTGGGTGAGCCAAGGGGTCAGAGTGGTCAACCAATGAGCCCTCGTAGGCGTGTTCATCACCTAGCGAAGAAAAGCAGAAGTTAGATAGAGGAAGAAAATCTATGCAACCTCACAGTTACACCTAGGTGCTTGAACTAATGCAGTAACCAAATAAAAAGGAAAATAAGTGTTCCTTCCTCTTTTTACTTGTACTACTGCTATGTCTGATATTTACCGTCACTCGTGTCTGTACTATGGTCAATATCCTATGCAGTGTTTGCAATGTTAGACGGAATGGAAGCACAAGACAAATTTCCATATTTATCAATTATCAACTTAAAATCGTTTTATAATTTAAATGAAATTTGAATTTTTTTTAAAAAATTGAATTCAGCTACACTTGATGAACATGGACAGAGAAGAACCTTTTTATACTACAACGCATTGCAGCTAATTTATCCAGTACCTCAATGAAGGCTGTGTTAGCCACAACACATTCTGGTGTACTAAAAGTGCTCCTCCATAAAAGTTCCTGGCTGAAACATGTTAGTAGTATAATAAAAGCTTACCTCTTTCCATGTTCACCAAATGATAATTGGGACTTTATTGATCCCCATGGGGAAAATACTTAAGAGCAGTGGGCAGCCACAATGCAGTGCCCGGGGAGCAGTTAGCGGTTCAGTGTCTTGCTCAAGGACACTTTCACATGACTCTAGAAGCTGGGGATTGAACGGGTGACTGCCATAAAAGTGCTCTCACCTCCTGAGCTACTGCCAACCCGAAATGTAACAGATTTTTGTTGTTGCTTTTATTGGGAGAACAGAAGCACACACGGAATAGCATTAGATTACAAGGGTAATTTGAGAGAAATTAAGTGTATTGCATGTTTATTTATTAATTAAAATAAAACCGTGCAGCCATGATAGCGTTTAGCCACTAGTATACTAACTGGCGCCATTATTAAGTAGAGTCGAGGCACTGACCGGAGTGGTATCCAGAGTAGTCATCCTGCGCGTGAGAGGAGAGGGCACACAGAATCAGCACAGGAAACCAGAAGGGAATAGGCACCTAAAAGAGACAGGGGAGCAAACAGGGGATCCATAAAGAATGATCATTTTCACATGCTTTCTACTTTGAATAAATACCTGTACTTCAAAATCAAACCAATTGATCGAAATATCCTATTTTGGAATAACTTTGTATGACACATTTTGCAGCGGGTGGTCTGTTTATCATGACATAGTTAGCTTAGTCCAGGGGTCGGCAACTTTGGCTGCCTCCGTGTGTCTCCATGGGTATATAGCTGTCACTATTTTATCATCTCTAATTCAGTAGAAAAATCATAATAATAGCCTTTTAAAATGAACTCCTTATCATAACTGAACTTGAAATATTAAAATATAACTAAAATAAAATTGAAACGTTTTAAACGATAGACCCTTTACTTGCTTTACGAGCCGTTATTTCGTTTTTCAACCAGGCGCGCAGTCTCCTCTTGCATTTGCAGCAGGACAAATTTTTGCAAGCGTGCTGTTTTGAGATCTGAGCTATACAAAAAACCGGAATGTACGCTTTTGAAACTAAACTTGGGTAGGCCTATTAACGGCTGCGAAAAAAGAAAAACAGGACAAACATCGGGAGTCCAAAAATGAAATGACAGAATTGTTTGCCTTTGTATCCTGCTCACTTTCATTGATATCTTCACAAAGCACGAATATAGCCTACTTTTAAATAATTATCTCCTGCGTACATTTCCAGGTATTTCTAATTGTATGGTGGGGGCGTGACAGAGTGAGAGTGCCAGTCGCGAGAGGCGAGAGGGAGGCTGTGCCAGAGGAGCTACAGACTACCAGACCGTTTAACACACAAAATAAAATAGCCTTTATATAGTTATTGAAACATAAAGTTAAGACAGATGAAGTTAATATCATTGTTCATCTTAAAATAAAAATGCAGGCTACCTTTTTTCATACACCACAAATATGTAGGCCTAATTCAAATCAGTAGAGGGATATTTGTGTTCAATTCAACCGGCAGTGTTTTTCTATAAAAATAAATAAATAAAAATGCTCTTGGTACTTCCATTGCGGCTCCCACAGGCCTGGGTTATTGAAATAAAATTTAGGAAATGGCTCTTCTGGTCATTTGGGTTGCCAACCCCTGGCTTAGCCTAATGCTAACGTCCAATTAGCCAGCCAAAACCACCCCCCTTTCTCTGTTGCACAATTTTGTTGAAACTATGAGCAGTAGAAAAACATAGTCCTGATCAACATAGACTTTGTTGTTGAGTTGCCACTCTTTTATTTCTATTTTATTGTTTACTGTTGTTTAACTCCACAGCCATTATTAAACTTTAACAGCTAATATTCAAAGTCTCAAATAGTGATGACTACCCTTACCTTTTGGTCATAGTTATTTTGGGAGGCTGCATCTTAATAGAGCATGCAATAGAGTATGATTTTTTTATTTTTGTAATTTAACTCATTACTGTTAGAGACCACCATGGCTCCATTACTTACCTACCTGATATTGTCTTTGGGGCTTCAGTTTTATAAGCTTTGTAAACTTATTGGTCCAGATGAGCTTAGTTTTCAAAGACTGTAGTTTCATTCATGGCTAATTACTTCTTGTCTGGAGGTTACTCTGTACACGGCCAGTCCGAAGTGTTACTCTAGCTTTCAGAAACTACAGAGGGGAGTACCAAACGGATTTGTCTACATAAAACTAAAACTACATATTTGATCAAATATCGGCCTTAAAGCTCTCTTTCACTCTGCCGATCTTAAGATGTCTTTCCAGGGTTGAGGCAGAATGTAACTGTCAAATTCACAGCTTACTTTACCTCATGAGATTCATGAGGTGCGTTTCATTGACTGCAGTGTGGATAGAGCGTAGGCCAGTTTATATAACTCAGCCATCCACCTACATTTTGCTATTTCACAATTTTACTGTGTTGTTCTCAGTAGTGTTACAATGACACTAAAATAGTGACAATATGATAGTGTTGCTGTCAACAAGGGGTTTTCATGAATAATCGAATTACAAATGTCATTGAGTGACCATGCCAATAAAGCCTATCAAATTAAACAAATATCAAAAATATTTCTGCAATGTAGCTTGTGGACAAGGCTTTAATGAGATAAAACTGCTAAGATCTAAAATTACCACAAGAGGGAAGCATATCAAGAACAGAGAGCAGCGCTCTATGAGGCCAGGTAATTGGAAACAACAGCAGACATTCCATTGTGCAATGTAAGTAAACACATATTTTAAAAACAAATTCAGTGATCACTCATTATCTCTTAATTAGAGCTAAAAGTCAATCACAATGCCGACATTCACCAGTTCAAACCAACTTCAGAGACATATATTTCGATAATTCGACCTTATTTCCAGGTGTGTGTGTGAACATTATGAAGATATGGAGGAGCAGTGTGGGAGGTAACTCCTCCTATATGGGTTGATTGACGAGGATCATTTGTCTTGAAGATGTTGAGATGTTTGTCTGCGGCTTGAGTGAGAAAAAGAACTCTGAGGGTTCTTTGTCGGGATGAAATCACAGGGCATCCCCACCACAGTTCTCAGCCTCATCTCACATTCCAGAACTTTCCGTGGAGCCTTCATATGGTTGTATATACTGACATGTTGAATTCTAGGTGCTGCTTTCCCGTCACCCCACGCTTGTTGGATTTTGGAGAACGGTGATCTTAAAATAGCTTTTTTTCTAAACGAGCTTGTTGGCATTGTTTTCATTGAAACCAACAAGTACATTAGCGACAAGCTTACAGCTAACTGCACTCCTTGATTTGAAAGAGCAATGCTAATGAGGCTTAGAAGCAATTTTGGGGAAACTGATGTAAAAGATCAGCTACACTTGGTGAAGATGGAAATAGGAAGACTTATTTAGCATAGCTTTCATCTGGGGCTTTGGGCAGCAATGTCTCCTCATAAAAAGCCCCTAAAATCAGAATTCCAGGTATAAATAATGGCCCTAGAACAAAAATGGACAGACATTGTTGAAGGAGGTATAGCCTATTGTATTTTGGTATGGTGTAATAACTGTCTTTAAACAAAGTTTGATTAACTTGCGATGTAAATCCTCAAAAATGTCCATAAAATAGTTGTATATTGGCCAAAAAGAGAAACCCCCGTATTAAAAAAATCCTTAGGAGTGGAGCCTGTTGACCCTGGTGAGGAGCTGGCGGTCTTGACCTGCAGGTCCCCTGGGACAGTGAGGTGGTCTATTTGTTTGATTTCCTGTTCTTAATTTCAAATATTAACACAATCAGTTAAACATGCAGGGAACCTACATGTATGAATAAAGATCTTTTTCTGCTTGACATCTAATTGTTTCAAGATATAATTTACATTATTGTTGCTTCATCATATCCTCATCAGGCAGTTTTCAAAATAATGACTGAGAATTTTTCATTCATTAATAAAAAAAAAGTTGAACAGTTGAATACTTTTCTCATTGCACTAGAATAAGGAACTCCTCATTTAAAAAGAAACAAAAAAATCCTCTACACCTTTTTCTGGGGGGATGGGGTAACCAAGCAGTCAAATACACCATTTACATCAACATTATTGTCCACAGCTTAGTGAACAAAGCCTAGTCATTACACAGGTACCACATTGAATCAGTCAAGTTTTGTTTGTATAGCGCTTTTCATAACTGACATTGTCTCAGGGCATTTTACAGATTCAGGGAGCTTTTACCCCACTGGACAAAAGTTACAAAGAAAAACTCTCGTAATAGAAGTAAATTAGATTAGGAAGAAAACGGACTTGGCTTTAGACCCACCCTCTGGTCTAAACAGATAAGCAAACAAATCTGGCAGCGTCACATTTTTGCTTTGATTATTTGCGAGTTCCAAAATCAATATTAATTTCTATTGAACACCATTTGAGTTAGAAAGGAACATTGAGGGGAACCTGACTCAGCTAGGGACCCATCCTCTTCTGGTCAGAACTGATATATCACCTTTTAGCAAAATCAATGCTGATTTCCACTGAAGACTATGTAAGATGAATTCAGCCTGCATTCATCACAGATCTGTCGGTCCGTTCCTCATCTGCAAGACCAATGAACATTGCGAACTACCCTGAACCCCCTTTGCTTGGTCTGGGAAGAAGCCAGAACCTGCTACCCATTCTTACCTTGGCCCTGGAGGCTTCCATGGTGTTGGTTGGATCCGTCTAAGCTGCGTAAAATCCACTCAGACCAGACCCTTCCAGGGAAAAAGGAGGCTTAATAACACTGGCCTTTTGAATGAAATACAGATAAAAACCTCCTTGATTTTTTCTTTCTGTGAAACAAGATCTCCTCACTGCATTCTCCCGCTCTTACACAGTCGATGCCCCTATCCTGTCGCTCTCTACCTCCCTCCTGGATCCCTCAGGTTCCCAGGCACTGGCAGGCTCCCTCTCTCTCCCTTTCTCCTCCTCAATGGGGTGAGAAATACCTGACTCTTCCCTGAAGCCCACATGAAGGATGGGACAGAGATTCAGTAGAGAGAGAAAAAAGAGAGGGATGGATTAAATATATTTTGTTTGCTTGCATTTGTGATTATGGATTTTTCTACATAAGTTCTATAATTTCCGAAATTGAAATATGTATTATTGAACAGCGGCTCCTAAAACTAAAACCCACCTAATCTGTCACGTTGTCAAGTGACAACCTTCAGGAGCTAGCTGCTCCAGAGGATGCTTGAGGCTGCTTCCAAGTATTAACAGGATAATCAGAATCAGAATAGTGTGTATTCGCCAAGTAGGCTGGCAGAATGTTATTTATTGCTCATTGTCCTTTTCCTCTCCCCTAACCCGTTTGTTTGCTGTTTTCCTGTCTATCTTGTGTATTGTAATCTAATATCTGTTCAAGCCAGAGTAGGGTGGATCCCCAGTTGTGCCTGGTTCCTCTAAAGCAGGGGTGTCAAACTCATTTTAGTTCAGGGGCCACATACAGCCCAATTTGATCTCAAGTGGGCCGAACCAGTAAAATCATAGCATAATAACCTATAAATAACGACAACTCCAATTTTTTCCCTTTGTTTTAGTGCAAAAA
>OMOX01173626.1:0-10116 GCA_900312595.1 Guentherus altivela | reverse complement strand
AATGAAGCGCCCACCTGTTTGTGGTCATGTTTTGGGGTGGTCGAGCCAACAGCCTGTCCATATTGCCATACAAACACCTCAGGCCTTCATAAGCTGATATTGTGGGGTGAAAGCAGATCTTGTTTTTTATATATATGATATATGACGAACAACTTACATTAATTTCAGTTTTTCGTTATTGGATTTTTATTGAGCTTTCCGTATTCGATTTATTCGATGGGCTATAACTCATGATACATTAGCAGTGGCTGAAAATAGAAATTGAAAGGTCTGAAATTGTCTCCAAATAATTTCAAAACAAACACGCAACAAATACTGAAATTAAATCATCCAAATGTTTTTTCAAGTTAAATACCAAAATCAGCTGAATACCATTAGGTCTATAATAATTTTGAGCCATACATTTTATTATTAAATGTTAATAGCCTAGTGATAGTTCATTTACTAGAACAAAAACGAGGTTGTGTAGAAAGCCACCTGCCGCTCGGATCTGGCCCTGAGACAAAGTGCTGAAAATGCTATTAGCCACTTAGTCACTTTGGCCGCTCGTCTCATTGAGCCTGACCGGCAAGCTGCTCTCAGAGTCCGGACACTTTATCTGAAGTTGCCCGTGGCCTTCCCCTGTCAGCCCACTTAATGTGGCGCTGGCGTCCAGGAACAAATAAAGCCGTATTGTAAGTCTAACCAAGTTCCATGGGTGCTGGAGGTTCACTGATTTCATGTTCACGGACGCTAGTGTTGCAGAAGCTGTGCACCTATTTTAGATTTTAAGGAGACAATGAGCCTAACCTCGATAACCAAGACTAAAAGTGTGTGATTGTGCAACAAACAGCTAAAAGGCATACAATTATTGTGCGGGAACACGGATAATCGCTAGCTCCTGTGATCATTTTGGCTCCATTGTATTTTTTCACTCAAAAGGCCATGAAAAGTCCGGGCGTATATTTTTAACTATTAAGAAAAATACGGCAGTGATTGTTTTGCATTTGGACATTCCTTGCAACTGTTGTAGGCCTACTCTGAATTAAGGTAAGACGGCTATTAGGTCTAATTATTAATTTAGGCAATGTCTATAGCCCAACAAATATGGCAAATAATGTCCATTTGAGAGAGAACATTTTCCCAATAGCCCTCGAACTGTTATTTCCGTCCATTCCATTCGTGTCAAATACAGATTGCCCAAAGAGGTCAAAGTGACAGCTGACGGAGGGCAACTGACTCGTAATTTCCAATATAGGCCGAAATGTGGTTATGGGAAATCTGAATTATTGTGCCAAAACATGGACCCATTAACATTCAATCAGTCATTTCGATGGCAGCCAATGAGCAGAGGAGAGCTGTGGGGTGGACGGTGACATGGGAGGGAAGCCGTGAGACGGAAGCCTTTGACGCGCTGAAGAGAGAACAGAACGTCACATCTCTCCAAACGCACATCAAACTTTCAGCAAGGCGGCCAGAGAGGATTGGCTCTTCTGCATGGGGCCTTTGTAGATGTCAAGGACACTTAGGATCTTGGGTGGACGGTTGGATCATGATGGAGACGCTATCAGCCTTGACTTTTGGATCAATTTGACGTGATCCAAGCCTTTCCGAAACATTTCCCTCCTCGTCCCTTGGTTTGCGAGTGCAGCGGTGGGGATGGAACAAGCACCCAGTGCGCCGAGCCCTCCTCCCAAGCCGGCCCATCACGAACCCATCAGCTTCGGCATCGACCAGATCCTCGGAGCCGGTACTGATCCAGAAAATGGACGGACCGCTGGCAGACAAAGCAGCTCGGATTTAAGTAACGGGGACGGGTACTACAGTCTAGGAAGTCCCACCGGGGGTAGCGCAGCCCCTTACACATCGCTGTCCATCTCCCTCTCCAGTGTTATGCCTCCGGTCGAAGCTTCAGGGTCATATGGGGAGAATAGGAATCTTGGCACCCGGGGAGTGATCCGAGTGCCGGCTCACAGACCAGTGACAGCCGCGCCCCCCCCAGCCCCGGTCCAGAGCGCCGTGCCCGGGTTTGGAGGCTTGTGCTTTCCCTGGATAGGAAACAGATTCGCCAAGGACAGAATATCAGGTAGTATACTGTTAAAGACAACGCACTTCTATTTGTCAAATATCCACCTTTTTCAATCATCGAAAAATGACGCTGGGACAAAACATGTTTCATGAAAAGATCAAGTAAGTTAAATGCATTTCGTAATGTAAATGTTTGGGAACGGGGGTTCCTGTATAGTCTAATGTTTGACTGATATTTTTTTACGGCCACACCAAAAACCCTGAAATTATTGTCATTATAGTAGGTAATGTTGTTTGAGGACTATTATTACTGTATTCATGTAGGCCAATATTTATAGCCGATAAGGAAAAATGCTAAAATTTCAGGTTTAATGTTCACTGAGCTTGCGTTTAGCAAATAAACATCATTCACGACAACTTTTAGAAATTATAATATTTTCATTTTAGGATTCGGCTCAAATGCAAAGCAATTACATGATTAATTCTCCGTGGAAAACAGCTATTGACACTGGCTGTATAATTCTCAAATAGTCATGGGAACAACAGAACGGTCTGATGAAAATTTAAATGAAAATAATAACAAATAAAAATTAAACTAATATGAATAGATGCCAATATGGATTAAATGACAATTTTGGCGTTAATGTGCATTTAAGACGGTCTTTGGGAAAGCACAGGATAAAGAGGCAGTGACTGAAATCCTCTGAATGTGAATATTAACGATTATTTAAGAAGGTTTTTCCAAAACAAGCAGCCCTGTGTAATTTGGGCCTATAGTTTTAATAATGATAGTTTAAAAAACAACTATAACTAGGTCACCAAAGCCAACCTGTAATACATTGTGCAAAATATTAATAACATGACATAAGTCTCCAACACTCTTGGGCCAGATTATTTTTAAAATCTCTGTCACCACTCCATGAAGTCACTATAATTTCCTCGTATCAACACAACTGAAATGCTTACATTGTCTCTTGTTGGTGAATTGCGCAATTATCTATGACATAGTTTAAATATGCCATAAAATGTGTTTTTGGCAGCCTATAGAGATAGAGGTGATTCATTCTTTATCACTTACCGGTGTCTTCCTCCTCTCTCCAGCAGCCCTAGTGCCTTTTGCCGTAACTCGGCGGATAGGCCATCCGTACCAGAACCGAACGCCCCCTAAACGGAAAAAGCCCAGAACATCCTTCTCACGGGTGCAGATTTGCGAGTTGGAGAAACGGTTCCACCGGCAGAAGTACTTGGCCAGCGCCGAGCGGGCCGCACTTGCCAAAAGCCTCAAGATGACTGATGCACAGGTCAAGACCTGGTTCCAGAACCGCCGGACCAAGTGGAGGTCGGATTGACTTGATTGAATGATTGATTGAGTGAGTGAGTGAGTGAGTGAGTGAGTGAGTGAGTGAGTGGTGACTAGTTGGCTGATTAATTGATTGTTATTTATTTATCATTGTAATTTGCCTACATAGTCAAGATGAATAGAACGGATATAAACAATGAAAAATTAGACCAAAAAGACAAGGATCAACAGGAGACAGGATAGGTCTGTGATTGTCCATCCAAGTTGTTACTGTCCATTCAGTTTGTTATTGCCCATTCAAAATGATTTTGATATTCCCTTAAATAAACCCAGACACCAAAAATTGCCAACTGTGCCAACAGACTCCCTCTGAGTTTACCATGCCAACTGTTTCATTGTCGAGCACTTTTCCCATCTAAAAACAAAGAAAATCAGAAAATCTGATGGTAGTTTGTCAAGTACAAAACAAATGTCACTATGGTGAGCTTTGTTCCGATCAGGATTAACTTCCACCATTTTAAACGTTAGCTCGATTTACTGTCACTGACCTTATTTTATACAATTAAATACTCAACCTAAATTCCATACCTGTCAGAGGTATGATTTAGAGATGCTTGGAAAACATTTTAGAACCATAAAAAAATGAATGAGGCGAATTCGTGGTGAGTAATGTGATGAATTTAACATTGCGTGAACACATTTTTCTGAATGCCTGGCCTGTATTCATTCATAACGAATCTTAAAACAAAACTTTCGGACAAACAAAATTAAATACAAAGTGTCAGACAGATTTTGATTTAAATGTTGCTGTGTCATCATTTTCAATTTCAAATATGTTAATTTCAATCGATCAAATTCTTGAAATCAATACATTTCATATCGGTTAATTTCAAGAATGTCAATATCAAGACTTTTCATGGTCGTTTTGTTTGACACACTTTCCTTATATTTTTCTCATTCTATTGCTGTCCACCTATTCTACTCCTGTTTCTAACCACCATGTTCTCTCCACAAGGAGGCAGACGGCGGAGGAGAGGGAGGCGGAGCGACAGCAAGCCAATCGGCTCATCCTTCAGTTGCAGCACTCCGCCCTCCAGAAGTCTCTCGGCGAATCAGCGGCCTCGGATCCATTGTGTGCCCATAACTCCTCCCTCTACGCGCTCCAGAACCTTCAGCCGTGGGCAGAAGAGAGGGAATAGCAGCCTAAAACTGTACAAATACGCATTATGGGGTACTTATGATGTCAATGAGTAGCCTATTACTATAATTTGTGACTACAGAGGAACAAAGACATAGATTTGCATAGAGGAGAGAATATCCTCTGGAAACAATGACATGAGAAAAGTTGAACGAAAGATTTGAAGAATGATTGTGAGATCTGGACTTCAGATGATGGTGGCTGAAACCCCTTAAAACACATTGGTTCATCCTGCACGGACTGCAAATCTGACAGCCAACCTACGTGAGAACAGACAACACAGCTTCTCATATCCTAACGGATGCAATTTCACGCTAAACGAGCAGTCTGTTAAGAATGTGTTGTTGTTTTCCAATCTTTTCTTCTGCTTTGCTGTTTAGTGGAGTGACACGGGGTAAGGGGCCTTTTTCCAGGTGATTTTAAGTGTGTGAATGGGGCAAGTATATTCAATTATACATGTTTGAGCGTGTTGTGCTAGGTGTTTTATTCTGTGACAGAGAATGTGCCAGAAGCACCACCAGGCTACAACCCTCTCTCCGCTGTACCGGTCTATTGTACATAGGCAGAGTGGGGAAGTTACTGTGGCTGCAACCCCGGGACTAATTATTAAGATAACAAAATAACATATGTATTCCTCGATGTACTCTACAAAAACATGTAATATGACTGCAGTGAGCTGTCCAGGAATCACTGAATATATGCATAGTAAATTCATATAACCCTGTGTTCTACAAAGGCACAAAGCAGCGACTGCGTGATTGGTCACAGAAACATGTATTCAAAGTTAATCTTCTGTCTCACGAATTAAATACAGTGTAGTTTTGCAGCAACAATAACCTTAGCGAGACGGGAGATAAACTCTGGCATTTTAATCTGTTACAATCGTCATTTTTATCGGGTACACTAATCACGCATTTACTACCGTTTGCCTTCGCGGGGCTCCGCTTCCATGGGACTACTAAACACTTTAATCGAGCTAACAACTGAAACAAAAACCACAAGGGAGGAAACAGGCTCACCTGGTATCTATCGGGCATCTTTTGAGTGCTGTGAGAAGGTACACTTAGAGGAACATATTTTAAAAGCTCATCTCCTTCAATCGTTATTCTGTCTTAAAATGTCTTTCTCCAGTTACCTTAACATGGAGAACGGGGGCGTTTTTGTCATTTTGCCCCTTTGTTGAAGGTTTCAATATAAACGAAGTACCCTGCAGACTATTCAAAAGTTGCTATTATTTTTTTCAAACTACTTTACTCATTTAATCACCCAATTGTCAAATCCCTTGTCGACCCATTGTACTTGGAAATGGAGTGATGATAATTCTGATAAATGCGTCAGGAGAAATGTAAAAAAGGCATCAGTACCAGATTATAAATGAAAGAAATCCATTATAGAAAACAACAATTTTAGCTGCATTTTCTTTTAAAGTGTAACCGCTTGGGTTCTCTCCATAGAGACGTAATCACGGCACACAGGGGTGCTGGCCGGAAAAGGACAACGAAGGGAACTCTATAGGGGACGAAAGGAAGAGGAAGAGGAAGAGGAAGAGGCAGATGAGGGAGAGAGTCTGAGTTAGGGATATAGGGAGGGATGCATGCTCAGTAAAGGTGGTTTTTATCATCACATTTTCATGCCTCATTTGTGGTTCATGTTCCTTTGGGAACAGATGTACAGTTGTGTTTTGTACTCGAGCTGTACATTATGTAAATGACAATATAAACTCTTCTCGTGAACCCATTGTGTTTTTTATGATGTACTTTTTTGCTGCAAAAAAATCCACCTTAAGTAATTTCTGTAAAACGAGGGAAGAAATCTACCGATGGAATGTATTAAATTTCACTTTGATTATTTCCATATTTTTTGTTGAAAGACGTGACAATCTTTCATCTAGTTGGGAATCATTATTATTATAATAATTTTCTAAAATTCATTTTAAATTCTTGAAACAATGAAGACTGTTGCGACAAATTAAATAATCTTACTCCATCAAAGATGTTTCTCAACATCTTTTATGAAAAACTTGCATTTTAAAAATGAACACAAGATTTAATTATATACATGGGGATTTCTTTGCACTTTCGTGTTAATGTGACGTTTTAGCACTCTGTGATTGTCAAACACGACAAGGTAAAAACTATCCATGTTCAGGTGGGAAAAGAGACGACTACCACAAACTTTCTTTTGAAAAGTTTATTGGTAAATATAATTTCATATAACGTTTCAATACATACATTATCATTATTCATTGTCTGCTTGTCATTTTATGTCGACCAGTCAATCTACCTGTCAACACGTTTGTCTGTTAATAGTGTCCGGAAGATGAGCTATAATACACCTCAGTAAAGAATCTACCATGCTACCACAGTGAGAGGGCATGAGAACAAACGGTTGATCATAAATAAATCTAAAGTCAATCTTCACAGCTATGGCTCTCACTGGATACATGGCTTCCTTTCCTTCATCATCAGTGAAAGGGTCTTCATAATTTCATCTACCTCTCTCTTCTTATAGCGCTCTCTCTCTCTCTCCCCCACACAGTGAAAGGTTAGTTATTAAGAGTCAAAAGCATACACGTGTAAAATAGCTTTTTTTAAAAGAGGGGGAAAAGACAGTAGTTCAACTTTCTCCCTTGGCAGATATAGGCCAACTGCTCTTTGTCTGCTGTAGGGGTATGTTATTGAATTATCTCGCTCGTAGCCGTTGATCAGGCTGGCAGGAACAAGAACTGGACCCCTGGGTTCCAAAGTAAGGCGGCGATTCACCCTAAGATGAGGGTCTAGCCCTCCTAGAGAAACCTATAATATAACGTCTGGTGGTGGGCGGATCGGCTCTTCTATCCGTCTCCACGTTCTAAAGGATGAGTCGAGTTTTCGAGTTTCCGGCACTTTTGCACTGCTGGTATGTCTCGCCGATTCTTTCGAAAGAACGGCTCAGCTGCAGAGCCAGAGATAAGTCTCATTCATTGTCTGTACTGAATTGTTCAGAGAGTAGTGTCGTAGTCCGACTTTCAAGTAGTTCGAATTGGTGAGTCAAGTTAAACAACTCGGTGCAATAGTCGTTCATTTTGAACGAATTGTTTGCAAACGGTACAACACTACTAATGTCACAGAAATGGCGCGGCTGCACTCCAGACACACAAATCCAAAGACATGGAAACAGTGCAGTCTATAGTCTACTAGAGAATTCGTAAATCTTTTCAAGGTGGGACCCGCCGCATGGTGTTATATTTTCTCTGTACCTGCAGAACATTTAGTGCAGTGAAAGTATAAATCACCCTGGGGAGGGTCAATAATATGTGCCACTATCCTCTTGCTCAAATTGAACTCCGTGTATGTCTGTAATTCACGGCTGAATTTTAAATGAAAAATAAACATAAAGTCACAATCTGTCTAGCATGTCCACAAATCATCTGTCAAAGGGATAACAGGATAAATTAGCCTTTTTTATTATTCCCTTCATCCGGCAACCCATCTGACATCCTGTTTGAACAGTGGGTTCCGACCCATAGCTGTTCAGCAGGTTTGGCTCATCATCTATTTCCACATGAATAAAACATACACTGACACACAGGAAGATGAACCTGGGGTCATAATCAGACAGAGTGAGGCGGGCAGACAGACATTGCTGATTCCAGACAGTTTGCTACAGAAGAGACCACAAAAACAACAGGAAATATCTACGGTACAGTTATCACAACACTGAAAAACACTGACTGGCACCACTGGTACACAGAGTATAAGTTAGCTGGGTGTTTTCAACACAGTAGCGAGCTGGTTGGGTTCAGATGACATTCCTTAAACCTTTATAGGACCTTATAGGAATATGTGCGTTTTCTAACGACAGTTACATTTCAGAAATCAAACGAGCCGGCTGAGCCTGTTTGAAGTGTCTAAATCTGTGCCATTTTCCAAAGCAAAGCATATTCGTTGAGCAATAATAACTTTGAATACATCATAATTGGCCCTCCAGGTTTGAAAAGCTGTATGACCCTGGCAAGTATCATATAAAATCAGGTAAAAATCCCTTCAAAAATTCAACCTAATCAGGTATGACTTGTAATTGCAATTTCATGCAGACAAGAAGCCTAAAAGTGGTTCTGTGAAGTCCTTTTATGTTAGTTATTTTTGCTAAATTCTTTTGGGGATACCTGGTACGGTGTGTGCTTAATCAAAGATTTCTAGGAAGTATTTGACCCAAACTGAGATGGGGGACTGGACAAGTACACAATGGTATGAAATACATCCTCTTTAGAGGACAGCAACCGTAGAAACAACAAGACGGACAAAGGTGTGGTCAGAAAAGTGAAAGGTTGTAGGGGGAGTCATGTATCAGGAGGACAGCACCCCCCCACAACCTCAGCTGATGGGTGGTTACCATGGTAATGTTACAGCAAGACACCGCCACAGTCCTGCAGCACTGTTGTATCCGCGGTGACAAAAAAAAGCACCATTCCTAGTCTCTCAGGGTTCGAGGGTGTGATCCCCTCCCTCTCTTCTCCCTCTGTGCTTCCAGTCTGTTTGACCACATTTATCTTCTCAAGATGGTGTCTAGATGACATTTTCAAAGAGCTGCAGCGATCTCATGATGTTTTCATCCTTTTTAAAGTAAGTAGATGGACAGAAGGTCAAACATTTGATTGTAGTAAAACA
This sequence comes from Guentherus altivela, assembly GCA_900312595.1. Lineage (NCBI taxonomy): Eukaryota > Metazoa > Chordata > Actinopteri > Ateleopodiformes > Ateleopodidae > Guentherus > Guentherus altivela. The sequence goes on along the minus strand of OMOX01173626.1, from coordinate 962 downwards.
ACTTGAGTAAAACATCCAAGTCATAACTAACACCCAACACATTAACTGCACTATGGAGTTTCCACAACAAACCACTAGAGGGGTCTAAAACACTAATAATGAATACCGCATGATAACGGTTATGGCTGGAGAATGATATGGGAAAATATATTAATCATCGTAACAGATACCATAGTTGCGATATGACAAGCACATCATTTGTTTTGGTCTGATTTCTAAGTTTAATGCCTACATCATCTTTGGTTGATGTGTTTTGAAACACTTTCAATGACGTTACAACAAAACAATTTCGATAATATTTCAGATTATTTTTCTGATCTTCTGATAACCAATCTAAGCACACATTCATGGATTTAAAGGAGGCATGTCTCCCCGCCACTCCTCATCCTCATGTTAAACATTTTTATTTCCGCAATGCATTAAATCAGCAATAAATGCCTGTAGCTTTTGTGATATGTAGATATTGAATTTTCTCCTTATGTAAGGAACTCAATACATCGTACGGCCCAAGTCCCTAATCACCCTTGATGGACATCCATATTGATATCAAAGTGATGTCTGTCAGTAGACGATCTGGATTATTACCATGGAATGGAAGTTCAAAGTATACAGAGAAAGTTGAGAGTGTGGTGATATGAACTCCACAAGGGGATGTGGAGAAGAGTGTACCTCTTGACAGGACAGGATGAATTCATCCAGAGTAACTACTCCATCTCTGTTCTTATCCATTTTCTAAAGAGGAGAAACACACTTGCAGTCAATCTGTTTACATACAGAAAGATAGATAGATAGATAGATAGATGATAGATAGATAGATAGATAGATAGATAGATAGATGGATGGATAGATGGATAGATAGATAGATAGATAGATAGATAGATAGATGTGTGTACCTGGAAGAAGGCGTCTACATGCTGTTTGGGTGCGTCTGTCTTCAGAACGGGGTATGTGTATTTCCCCAT
>OMOX01173559.1:0-10407 GCA_900312595.1 Guentherus altivela | reverse complement strand
CTCCTCCACCACGACTCTCTTCCGATGTGTGAGCGCAGGGTAAGGCGTCAGAGAGCAGGGTCGACTGTCTAAATTCCATACAGTAGGCACTTGCTTCTTCTTGTTTCTTTGTTGTTCGGCCATTTGTTCCAGCAGCTCCTGTCTGTAACGGTCTTTCTTCATCTGAGATGCCACATTCCTTTCCGTTGTCCCTGTGTGACAACATAGAATGCCAAAGACACAGCTTCTATAAAATTCATCAAGTTTATGATTCATTTGAAATGAATGAAATGAACATGGAAAAACTAGTCTGAACATGTACGAAATGAGAAGTGGTCTTACCGATCATGAGTCCAGTAGCAAACTCTTCTTTATCCATGGTGGCAGCGTGTCCCTCGCTGTTCCTCGTGACGTCTGAACTTTCCAGACTACTGCACGCGGATACACAGACATTCGGAATCTGAGACGCTCGACCAAAGTCAGCCAACCAGTGACAGCTGATAAATCTAACATCTTATACATCACTCCAGCCTTGAGCCACACCCCAGTTAGTCTTAAATGCTACCTCACCACATCACACACAAACACAGCTGACAGTCTCACGGCAGAGCCTCTAGCTAGTCGGCCGGAAACAGGGAGTAACGCCTCAGACCTCCAATCAGTGCACGTGTCCCTCCATTTAAAAACAGGATTGATGCTAGCATTTCTTAGCTAACAAATATCATAACACAGCATTTAGCAACAGAAAGAAATACTGTACATGTGCCAAAGGGAAATAAACAGACACATCTGCATTTGTATTAAACCCTATGCATTATAGTTTTGCTGCGCCAGCACTATCCAGGGACGACGTGATCAATGCAGAAGATTTATGTGACTTTGCAGTCTGCCAGTCTGGAAATGCCTCTCCAAATGTCCATGCAATGCCTCTGCTGTGTGTCGACTCATTCTGCTCAGGGACTCTAATCTCTTTGGTTTAATGACAGAGGGCCAGTACTTGGGGTTGGCTCGTGCTGACTGTGGCTTTCTAATCCCATCTCGGAGGTCCTCCACATGAACGCCAGGGGCTTCCTTATCCTTTATAGAATGGAGAGTTCTAACAAAGAGAGACAAAAAGCAGGTAAAGCTCATGGACATAAATGTTAACGATTATAAGTTTCAGCATTTAGTAAATAGGGGACAATACTGACAGAGCCCATCAATAATATTGGCTGATATAAGCCTGTCGCCGATTTGTCGTTGACAAGATATTGTATATAACAGCAACACAACCTCACTGTTTGCTGTTTATCTTGTTGTAATGCATATAATGCATTATCGTATTTATTAGACCAGATTAGACCAAACAATTATAATCTCTCATACTATCTTATTTATTCTATTTTATTTGCCAGATTTTCAAGAAGTTAATCGGCCATTTAAGATGAGTCTTAAATTCAGTCTGCTAGCTGCGTAGGGGCGTCACATAGGGTACAAATAGAAAGTGAGTGCCAGACTGTACGGCCCAACCAACTGTCAGTGGAATCATTCGAAACAATAACCGGTCAAGGAGATAGGACGGAGATAAACTGTTTTAAACGAGAATTTGCAGATTACTCATACCAGGTACAGATAGAAAAGGAGAAGCTGACAAAATGACTATACTGACCATTTGCAGACTCTTCCACAACATCATCTCGGAAACAGACAACAAATTCAATTCATTATCATACAATACCATAGCAAAGAGCAGCGTTTTTCACCCAACTTATAGAAATTGCACTGCGACCCTTTTATTGCTAGCGTATGATCTGTACTCAAAGACAAACCATGACCAGCTTGATTATTACGGTAATTTCCATAACATATTTACAAAAATAATAAAAAACAGTGATGGTACACAACACGCTCGACTTAAAAAACATATACTACACATAAGTGGTATACAATAAACCCCTTTAACGTTAAGACGTATAAAGATTCAACCTCTGTGTGGAGTGACTGTGGTGTTTGGATTTACCCTATCAGCTGATAAAATAGTTGCAGTTGGTGACCTTAACAGTCACACGGAAAACTCAAATGATCCACTTAGATCAGCCTTTGTCTCTATCCTTGAATCTATTGGTATCATTCAGTACAGCTCAGGGCCAACTCAACACCATGGGCATACTTTTAACTTAGTGCATAGCTCTGGCCTAACTATTAATAATGTGACTACCGCCACACAGAAAGACGCCATCTCTGATCACTACCTTATAATCTTTGCTTGTTCATCACCAATCGTAACGGATGCAGCTTAATAATAAGCCTTGCCAAAATTAGACCACACTACGGCAATCTTTAGCAATACTTTCCGCAAAATGCTAGAAAGAACAAATTAAGAAAAAACTTGCCCCCTGGTATAGAAGACACTTGCTCCCTTAAACAAGCTGCATGATGACTAGAATGTAGAATGAGCCGGCGTGGCCTCAAAGTGTTCTGTATTGCCTGGATATATACCCTTAAAGTCTACAGACAAGCTCTTAATATATATAAATCTTATTTTTGTCGACATTAATCAAAGCACATAAAACAAGCCAAGATTCCTCTATGACACGGTGTCGAAGATTACACAGAACCAGGCAGAATCTGACTACTGACTTCCTCCTACCCTTAAAGGGAATTACTTTATTACTTTTGGGGTGGCAGTAGCTCAGGAGGTTAGAGCGCTTTGTCTTGCAGTCTGAAGATCACCGGTTCAATCCCTGGCTACTCCTGGTATCATATCAAGGTGTCCTTGAGCAAGACACTGAACCCCTTAGTGCTCTCCAGGCGCTTCACTGTGGCTGCCCACTACTCCTAAGTAGTTAGGATGGGTCAATATGCAGAGGACAATTTCCCCATGGAGCTCAATAAAGTTCCAGTTATTAATATTATTATTAATGCACTTCTTTGACAGGGAGATTCAAGGTTCTACCGTGACAACAGAGGGCCCTGCCACTATTACTGCGCTCTCTAATATGACTAGACCAATGGAACAGTTTAACTCCTTTCAAGCTGAGTGATTTAGAAGCTCTAAGAACACGAGTTTCAGCAAAACAACCTGCATGCTTTTCAAAGAACTACTCCCAGCTGTCGAAGAGCCCCTACTCAAGATTATAATCTTGTCTCTTACTCTTGGACAGATACAGTACCAGAGCCTTTCATACTAGTGGGAATTAGTAGAAACTATTGCACAATATAGAACCTTCGACTTATCTAAAGAATTCTAGAAAAAGTAGTTGCCCAACAACCGCACTCCTTCCTGAACCGAAATTAATTATATGAAATGTTTCAATCCAGATTTAGACCGTATTACAGGACAGAGACTGCCCTTATCAAAGTCGCAAATGATCTACTGCTCGCATCACATAAAGGTTACATATTGTTACTTGTACTGTTAGACCTGAGTGCAGCTTTTGATGCTATAGAACAGAACATACTGAACAGAATTGAAAACCATGTGGGCATTATCGGCTCAGCCCTATTCTTATGGTTTAGATCTTATTTGTTAGACTGGTGCCATTGTGTGCATGTAAACTACAACCTGTCAGAGTACAATGAAGTCAAATATGGTGTAACCCAATGGTCAGTACTGGGCACCCTTCTATTTTCACTATACATACTGCCATTAAGTAGTATTATTCGTCATCATGGCATCTGTACACCGATGACACCCAGCTCTATTCATTTGTTAAACCAGGTAACACCACCCATCTATCTAGAATAAATGACTGAGATATCAAAGTCTGAATGAGAAATCACTTTCTTCTTCTAAACCCAGACGAAACATTTGTCCTGATCCTGAGCGCCAAGAAACTATCGGCAGAATTAGCTGCACACACCCTCACCTTCTGACATTCACGAAACATTGCTAAGATGGGAAATATGCGCTCTTTTGCAGATGCAAAGAGACTAGTTCATGCTTTTATATCGTCTAGATTAGACGCGGCAATGTGTTATTGGCAGGTTGCAGTGCTATCTCTTTGGACTGACTTCAATTGGTTCAAAGGGCAGCAGCTCGAGTTGTAACCCAGAAAAATTAATCTGACCATATTACACCAGTTTTGTCTTCATTACACTGGCTTCCTGTGAAATTCAGGATTTACTATAAAATACTCCTTTAATTTATAAGAGCCTAAATAACTGGCACCTAGGTATTTGAATAACATTCTTGTCCCTTATAAGTTTAAGTTCAGGTTACACTTTATTAATCCCCTTGGGGAAATTATTCCTCTGCATTTGACCCATCCTAACTACCTAGGAGCAGTGAGCAGCCACCAACCGGCGCCCGGGGACTAACTCCAGTTCTGAAGCCAGTGCCTTGGTCATGGGCAGTGACAGGAGTATTAACCTAGCATGCATGCCTTTTGATGTGGGAGGAAACCGGAGCACCTGGAGGAAACCCACGTGCACACGGTGAAAACATGCAAACTCCACACAGAAAGGCCCCAGTCGGGCTTTGAACCCATGACCTTCTTACTGTGAGGCAACAGTGCTAACCATTGGGTCACCGTGACACCCAATTATAACCCCATTCAACCTCTCAAATCATAAGGTGCTGGCTTCTCGGTAATACCCAGAATTATGAAAAATACCTCAGTTGGCAGAGCTTTTTGCTATAGAGCCTCCATGGTATGGAATAATCTTCCAGACACTTTTAGTGTTTGGGCCTCGGACACAGTATCAACATTTAAGACTTGACTGAGAATGCACCTATTCGGCCGGGCCTTTAGTTAATCTGCAGTTTGGGCTGTTATAGTCAGGTCTGCCGGGCCTCCATCCTGCAGCCTGTTCAGATATACATTTGCATCTTGATACTGTATCTCTCTATTTGCCATCACACGGCACGCTGTTTGCTCAAAGCCCTGTCCTTTTACCCCATTCTTTCTAACCCCAACCAATCCACCCCAGGCCCCGCCTACACTGTGCATTGGAGTACAGTCAGAGCCCGGCAGAGCTACGCCTCCGGTAGGCCCCTTACACCTTAGTTGGAGGTCAGATCAGGTCAGGTCCACTGGAGAAATTCCACTGCAGTTAATTCACTTCATCATCATTCATATCGGTGTTAATTCTGTCTTTTTTCTCGCTCTATTTCCCCTCTCTGCCCTCCATCTCACCCACTGAACCCCACCCACCGTTGTTGGGGATTACCTGCACCGATTGGCACTGCATCTATCTGCCCAGAGCCCACGGCAGATGATCAGATGAATCATTGACTAGTAACTGATCCAGGTCAAGATGGACACCGGCAGCTTTAGACAGACACAGTCTGTAGTCTTTACTCGCACTAAATACTGTTATCCATAATCTGTAAAGTGCTCCGTGGCAATGTCAATTCGTGACAAGCGCTATACACATAAAACTTGATTGATTGATCCCCATATATTTTTTATGCTACATATACATTACACATCAAAAGATTAAGCGAATCATTGATTGAGTTGCTTCTCATTAACGCGCATTATTTGTCCTTTATTTGACATTATGTTTAGAAACCTTGTTCAATATATAAATGTCCAGTGGATATATTTGTCATAAATTGTCTTTAAGAATTAAATTTGAGGGTTCCATGCATAAAAAAAAAATTGTGTGCTTTCATATACTCCAAAAACATTATATGGGCATATATATCAGCGATCGGCCTTATTTACTATCAAATACTGATATCCGTCTCAAAAATCCAGTATTGGTTGGGCTGTAATAATGAATGCATAAAAACAACATAAAAGGGAAGTCATCAAAAAGAAGAGGATACCTGTTAGAGTTGGGCTGCTGTGTTCTCCTCCTGCTTCCCCCTGTGACCTCGGGCTCCTTGCAGCATCTGTCTCGCCTCCTCTTGTGAATTAACTCCAGCTCCACCTCCTCTTCCTCTTTGGTGCTGAGCCCCTCCTCAGGGCTCTGTTCCCTGTGCATCCAGGGCCTCCTTCTCTCCCAATACCCCAGGGGCTCCTTCGGCCTCTGGAGGTCCCAGCGCCTTCTTCGCCACAGTGGGTTCTGAGCCCAAGCTTCAGTCACTCTCTGCTCTCTCCTCCACGGTACTCCCTCAGTCAGTGTGGAAGCGTCCCTCCTGGGTGGGAGCCGCTCCCGGTCGGGCAGCTGGAGGTTCACCTGGGCCTTAGGGACGGAAAGGAGTTGGAGAAAAAACAACAACACCCAAAGCATTCACTTGTAGAGGACAAATACAACAGAGTGAAATGATTGGTATAAAAAAGGAGGTAGCATTTGGAACTTAGTAGGTTTCTTTATATTGGTACTTGTGAGCTGACAGGAGATGTTTGTCTCTTCAAGCGTCTCAGACCAGCTTGTCCTTTGAGGAAGAGGTTGTATTCTTTATTTCTCTCATCTTTCAATTTTTCCTGGTGACAGACCACAAATTCACAATCAATCACACCTCAGATTTTTCAAACTATTGAAACTTCTTGCACCTTAATAACTTTAATGTAGCTACACGAGGTCAAAATAATGAAAATAATTGGGACTTAATGGATCCCCGTTGGGAAATTGTCCTCTGCATTTGACCCATCCTAATTACTTAGGAACACTGGGCAGCCACGGCACGGTGCCCGGGGAGCAGTAAGTGATTCCCTGTCTTGTTTGAGGACACTTCGACATGATATGAGGAGGAGCCAGGTATCGAACCAGTGATCTTCAGACAGCCAGACGACCGCTCGACCTCCTGAGCTACTGCCAGCCCCAAAAGGAATAGTCAAATCAGCGTAAACTAGCTACAATATATAATTCTGACTCTATTTTCTTATGAACATCAAATGACATCATGTCATCGGAAAAGTGCCCCACAATAACGGCCATGGAGACCGAATCTCTGTTTACTCCCACTTTAATTAGACACAAGCATGTACCTCCTGTTCCTAGATACACCCATCCATATGCATGCATCACGCAGGTAGACAGGCAAACAGATAAATAGACAGGGATATCTTCACCACACACCAGCAGGTAGGCAAACACACACACCTTAGCAAATCTCCTGTCATCAGTTGGAAGGTAGAAGCTCTGAGGCTGTGGGAAAGGCTCACTGTTATTCCGCTCTTCCTTCTGAGGTGCAAAACACACGCGAAGGTGAGAATAAGACACAGATTTTCTTAATAATTAATGAATTCTCAAACAAGTCAAATCAACCAATGGACAAAAACGTTAGTAAAAAAATAATACATTGCTATGTTTAGCTTCACTGTATGATATCCAATATGCAATTTGCAATGCTTTGCATGATCACGGCTAAGCAACATTGTCTGTTGTCTCAAGCAAAGTCCATCTTGGTACAACTCGTACGACTTTGAATTAAAAACAGCTAATGCTACCCTCAAAACAAAACAAAAATACACAACGCACCAGGATTTCCATGTTTGGTGGATTACTCTCCAACGTTTGCGCTGTATTTGGCTTTAGTTCCTCCAGTCCCCAGGTTCATTCGTGGCTAAAGAATGCCTGCAAACGCTGTAAATCATTAAGTCAATAAACTATGATTTCGAATAGGGGTTACATCGATACACCTTAACCGTTATTGGTTCTGTGGTCCTGCTTTGAAAGACCCGGATAATCAAATCCGTCACTAGGAGCAACCACAACACTACTCAAACACTAGCCCACAAACAGCCCCAAGTATAGGACTACAAATACGTAGGAAATCAATGGCTACATCTGTGTGATCGTGGCCAAAATGTTAATAATATCAATAATAATAATGATAATAATAATAAGTCATTCACCTTAAAGGTAGGTCTGTGCGTTAACTCAAACAAGCAGTTGATGATCCCGACAACAGAAATAGCAGCGTGTGAGATTAGGCTTTGACTGTCTGTCAGCGAACCCCGCTGTTAAAATAAAAACAAGATGTCATTTTTTCTTTTCTTTTTCGCCTTTTCAACATAAAGTCGCTCTCGTCAAATCGCATTATTTCGTAAAATGCTTTACTTCGAAACGCCACTAGATGTCAGTGTATTCAGATCACCTCTCGGGACCAAGCCCTATTTTGTTATGCCAACGAAGATCAATTTATGTTTTACAACATCGATCCATCTTTATTTTCAATGTTTGGGTGGAATTTCTGACAGCGTAAAAAAGAAGGATATAGTAACAAGGAGATTTTGTGTATGTGATGAAGGTGAAAATGCAACTGCAAATGTGACACACAAAGAAACGATTGTGAATGCAGTCTCTGAGTGATGTCTTCCTTATAACTTGCACTTACTTTACTAGTAGTTGTGCACGTTTACCTCTGACTGTCTTGTTTTTCCTCGGGTGTGAATGATCTATTAGACCAGCGATCCCAAACATTTTTTGCCCGGCGGACCGATGTTATTGTTACCCGACGAGGGGCACACAGCGCATATTTTCCGCGAATAAATTGCCTATAATGTTATATTATTATTATTATTATTCAGCTCTTATCGTTTCCTCGCGGCCATGTGGTTCGGGACCGCTAGTCTATACGACTGTGGCCCGGTGATTCGTTCCCTGGAGACACGATGAACGCACACACGCGCGCAGGTTTATTCAATTCTTTTGGCGCATCAGGGCACATTGATAAATTTGTTAACTACCTGGTACAAGATGCCAGGACAGGGAAATGTCTCCGTTCTAACCACCTCCTCAAAGGTGACTTTGTCTTTCTGACGCGATAATGTCTTCTGCACATTTAAACTGCGTATTATCCTCTCCAGTCCAGGAGTCTATTATTCCCTGTCCAAGCAAGGGTTTCAGCTTTCACCCTGAAGGGGAAGAGAAAGGACCGTTTCTGTAATCAAAGCCTGTGGGCCAAGTCTTTGCTAAAAGGCAGGTTCTCATTGGCTTACCTTAGAATGTCAAATCCAGACCTGTCTAAAACTTTTGTGTGTGTTTGTGTGAGAGAGGGAGAAATGTACCAAAGCAGACTAAGCATAACCCCAGGTCTCACGGCATTTATGGTTAAAACATTCGTCAGCTGGCCATGGAGTTAGGCTGAAATTCTGATGGACAACTACTGTATGTTGAACAATGCAGGCATTGATCCCACCATGTACTGCCAGAGCATGGAGCAGCTTACAACTATAAGGATATAAACAGAAAATGAAAATGACTCATTCAGAGCATTCATTGTACCGATGTTTTATTACCAATGCCTTACTTAACCGTGACCCGACGTCCAAAACTGCCCAGAAAAAGTTCCTCGATTTCAGGAATCTTTCGGAGTCCAAGCTTGCCTTTGGCGATGATCGGATGAGCGATGCTAGGATGGGGGTCCACCTTCCAGCAGGATAATGACCCTAAACACAATTTAATCCAGCTCTCTTTTGGCATTGGCAGAATTATGTACTCCATCATGGTGCCCTCATTCCTTGTCTGCCCTCTGGTCGTAACTGATAAGATTACATACAATACACAAGATAGAAAACGCAATAAAAAAAATGGTGGAAACAATGAGAAAATAATAACAGCGTGGGCAAATTATAAGCATCGTTTGCAGTTGCCAATGTCATAAAATTAATCCGTCAACTAATTGTTATACTAGATATATCAGAACACTTAAAATTGAAACCCAATTTATAACATCACTGATATTAACCAGAAAATAACAGGTAAGTGAATTCTAAAGAGTACAGAGGATGTCTGCAATCAATATTTGAATAACAGCAACTCCAGCAATGATGTAATATATATATAAGGTTTATTATAATATTAAGTGTCACAGTGTTACACATGCAATACCTTCAAGTACAATAATAAATTAATATTATGGAAATAACCCTTATTAACAATGTGTGTGTGTGTGTGTGTGTGTGTTTGCGTGTTGAGAGAGCTATAGATCGGTTTGATCACACGAGCAAGCATCCCCACGTGGGGTATAACCTCAGGGACAACGTTGCAAGGGCATGATAAAGGACAAAGTGGAGAGAAATACAAAAAAGGACATTCCGAGTTCAGGCCTTCCGCTTTGAACGTGTACAGTGAAATTACACGCTGAATTTGTGAATGCTAAAGAATTAGATCAAATTGTCAGTTTGAGGAAGCGTTAGGAGGATAGGATGCATGCAATGCCACGGGAGGAATGTCAACAAGTCGCGAAGTCATTTGCGAAAAGGTGTGATAGCTTCAAAGAGACCACCGACACACTGGGAACAGGTCAAATAAAGAGCCGCGTGCTTGTTTGAGGGGCTGGGAGGCGTGTTTGTCTGTGCTCCGGCTCGGTACTCGCACGGGGAGGGAAGGCAGCTGTTTGGAGCTGCCGGCGACGGAGGCTAAAGGTTCCAACGCTAGGAGGGGAGGTCAGGTGTTCGTTTCGTTCAGTACACGAAAATGATTCGAATCTTTGATTCACTGATTCGTTCATATATACCCGGTCGGCGGCATACGCGAGCCTGTAAATAGTTTTGTTTTATTTCAAAATCTACCCTACATTTTCCCCACACATAATGTCCGATAGATGGA
>OMOX01173528.1:0-11628 GCA_900312595.1 Guentherus altivela | reverse complement strand
CCATCAGATCCGTGACTATTGTTCTGTTAGGTAGAAACAATTACGTCAATTCAAGCGCCTGTTGATATTGAGTTCTATTTAGACAGCGGGCCTACGGGTTCTGCCCCATCACACGCAGTTCGTTGCGAGGTGAAGGAGAACGTTTCAGCAACTATGACAGAAGACCCATCACAACCCCTTCAGCGGTTGTTCATGTGGGTGTATGTGCTGGAGGTGTCATAGGGGATGGATGTGTGGTCCCTCTGAAATACACAACATGAATATTGCCAAATACAGTCATAGGGTAATAGAAATATCCCCAAATGTTAAGGCATGTTTCCGTGACCCTGGGGATGCATTTCTGTTGAAGACAAAAGTGCCCAGAGAGAACCTGTGTTTTAGTGAAGGGAATGATGCGGAAGGTCATTTCCCATGACCTCTGGTTTTTAACCTAAATGAAACCAAGGCTGAACAAAAATACATTTATCTATTTATACAGGGTTTAAGGGGTGGCCCAGTGGTTAGCACTGTTGCCTCACAGTAAGAAGATCCTGGGTTCAAAGCCCGACTGGGGCCTTTCTGTGTGGAGTTTGCATGTTCTCCCCGTGTTCACGTGGGTTTCCTCCCACATCAAAAGACATGAGTCATGTTAGGTTAATACTCCTGTCACTGCCCGTGACTAAGGCACTGGCCCGGTGGCTGCCCACTGCTCTAAGTAGTTAGGATGGGTCAAATGCAGAGGAATAATATCCCCAAGGGGATTAATTAAGTGTACCTTAAACCTTAACTTAAGAATAATACATTTTAACAGGGTTTCCTTAAGTCATTGTATAAGTAGATTTTGTTGTGTAATACCTGCATTTTCTAGGGTGGTGAAACAGAATAGGTTTCACAGAGACCCTGGCTACTCATGGGTAATGCTGCTTTGTGTCATACTTCACAATCTTTGATTGACACTTCAGTGGGGTCTGTACCTGTGGTGCAGCTGATTGGCGGGTCGGCTGTCGTCATGGTGAAGAATGTTCCGCAAGGTGAAAAAACGCCACAGCAGCAGCAGCTCCCAGAGCAGTGAGATTAGCACCAAGAGCAAGGTACAAATTGCCTGTTTCTATCTCACACGCAGGTTTGAATTACCATACATGTGAGGACCTTCCATTGACCACATGCATTTCCTGACAGTTTACCTGAATGTTTACCTTCACGAATAAATGCCTGACATGAACCCCTTTTCCTAACCATCAGTCTAATCCTAACCGCGACCCTCTATCTGAACCCCAAAACAGCCCCTTTTAGAAGTGAGGCCTGACAAAATGTTCTCATGTTGGAGGATTTTCTTCATATTGCTATTTTGACTTCACCGTTACCTCATTTTTTGATGAAATCTTTCTACTATCTTTATGGGGATGTCCAGTCCTCACAAGGGTAGAAATACAAGAACACAAAGATGATGAGATGATGTTTGCACAGAAAAGGGACAGAGACACATTACCTCCTGCAGCCTGCTTATGTCTTACTGTATCCTTGTCCCTCTGCAGTCTGTAGACTCCAGCCTGGGAGGTCTGTCCAGGTCCAGCACAGCTGCTAGCCTCGACACAGACTCCACCAAGAGCTCAGGTCAGCCTAGACACCACGGTTATAGCCTAGTATCTCCCCAAGCCTTTCCTCCTCAGTGCTTCTCTCTGTGACTGACACACTGACCGCTCCGGCAGGGTACAGTGCGTCTGAGGCCTGCGCTGAATTCAGGGTGAAGTATGTTGGAGCCGTGGAGAAGCTCCACTTCCACATGTGCAAGACTCTTCAGAAGCCACTGGACCTCATCAGCTACATCGATGCCACCCAGGTAGGAGCGGGAGGAGCAGCCTGGGTTCCATTTTCCAACGAGGCGGACTGACGAGCTTTAAGGGCACCTTCACACCCAAGTTAGTGGGAACCGACCAGAGGCGGACATGAAATAGTTTATTTTGTCACAGGTCGTGGTTTTTACTCTGTAAAAAGCCATGTGATAATGACAGAAAACAAAATCATTCTGTGAACAACCAACATCATTACCCTACTGACTGGATCCCATGTTACAAACCATTACTAAGGTGTTCCAATTCACTCTGGCTATTGAAAACAGATGGGATTTGGCATTTGTTTCGTATGAGGACATTATTTCACATTTTGAACGCAATAAAAGCAAAACGCAATGTCCTTGATGCTCAGAGGATGACATTTTGAGAAATATGGAAAGATGTCAGAAAAAACAGGTCACTCTAGCTTCAAGTAATTTGAGTATTTAAATGCAGGACAATATGGGGCTATGCTCTTGTTTTAAGTCCGACTGCATTCTCAAAGCAGACAACCTGCTCCGTGGATCACATGGAAGTGTCCGGAGACCACCTCGTACAAGCAGACCGGGGTGCGGTTGGGTTGGGTTGCAGATTCCTCACCTCCCCAAACCAACTGAACCGAGGGGGTTTAACACTCGGTTTGATTCAATCCCACCAAACGTGGCAGGTGTAAAAGCCTCACAAGGTTGAACGGATACAGCTGTATCCGGATACCGTTGCTCTGATGAAGTTTTTATATTATATGAAGCACATCCTAACCGCCGTGTACCCATTCACAGCAAGATGGAAGGTTGCCGTTTGTCCCTGGAGATGAGGAGATGGTTCTGGGCGTGTCCAAGTATGGAGTAAAAGTGTCTTCAGTGGACCAGTGTGTGAGTACAAGCTTCCCCGTTCCCACCAAGGGGAAATTTTGTGAAATACCAAAGCAAAAAAGCAATGTACTGTAGATGAGAAGGTGTTGATTGTGCTGCAGCATTTCTGCGTCATCTTTATTCATGTGTTATGGCGTTCTTGTGAAGTCAGGCTGATTCAAACCAAACTAGTGGTTCCAAAGATCCCAGTTCAACACGTCTATGACGTGATGCACCATCGCCTGTCGTTTCGGAATAGACAAAGCATAGTACCCGACTTAAGGTTTTTCAATAGAAATTCCTATTAAAATAATGTGCCAATCTATGTACAGTATACAGCAAATGTTCACAGCGAATCGAATGTCAGAAATCAGCTTTGTTCCGCAGTTCCTTAAAAAGTTTTGATACATCTTGAACTGAATTCAAGGCATGAAAATGTCATTACATTACGTTTTTCATGAGACCAACCCAGACATGCAGATGTTAAATCATCCAGGTGCACTTTTTAAAAAGTTTTTTTTATTTAGCGTTACCTTTCATTTCAACATTTGGCACTGAAAGGGTCTTTAATATTCTGAAATGTAACTTTTGAAACCTGCGGATACTTTTTTTTTTTTTTAAGAATACCACCAGGCTAATGTATTGTAAGTGTGAAAGCACCGGCCTGACTGTATGAACTGTACCCAGGATGTCCTTCATCGTCATCCTCTTTACCTGATTGTGCGCATGCTGTGTTACGACGACGGCCTTGGCGCGGGGAAGAATCTCCTGGCTCTTATAAGCACAGATGCAGAGCAGCAGGAATGCAGTATCTGGGTCTACCAATGCAGTAGTGCGGTGAGTCACTATAGGTGTGTGTGAGGGACAGCTATGTTTGTGATATAGGAGTCTTTTTCTAAAGAGGGTTCTTGATTTCTCCCCATGTTGATGGCCAATTATACCTGACTATATTGAAATGACCCACTGTAACGTTGCGGTTTCGCCGCTATAGCCCTGCAATGTCCTCACATCATCTTGACTACTCCCGGCCACACGGGGGCGCTGTATGAGTAACACCTTCCGAGGCACAGCCACACAATTGATCCAAATCGGCAAATAACCTAAAAAAGGAGTGATTACCATCAAAACGTTACATTTTTGTTGAAAGTTGTTGAATTCAATATGCATTTTAATGATAATCAATGATGATCCTGACATTACTTCCGGCGATCATATTTTTTTTCAATTTGGCCCCGTAGAAATAAATGGGACAGTCAGAATTTGGTTGCTTTGAATAGGAAGCAGGTATGCAACAGGCTAGCTGAATTGATTGCAGGAGCCAGGTGTGTTGGTTTCCATAGCAACAATATCCATCTGAGGTACATGCAGTTACATAGTGGTAAACCGTTAGATTGTCTTTGGATGAAATATCTCACAGACATGCACACACAACGAACACAGTAACCATAATGAGCTCATAGGAGCAGTAGACAGTGGCATGCAGACAGTAAACAAACATAATACACACAAACACAAGTACACACAGCATAAAGAATACACAAGCACACACAGTAAACATAAAGAATGCACACACAGTAAACATAAAGAATACACCTAAACACAAGTACACACAGTAAACACCATGAACATAAACACGCAGACATCTGTAAACACCAACACATCTTCCTCAGAAAGTGTACCGTATCTACTTTTAGAATCATCTGAATTCATGACACTATTCTCTGCAGATGCTCTGTAATTTACCATCGCTTGATTCCATGTTCTTACCTGCTGTGCTCCTTTGTTACAGGAGCAGGCCCAGTCTATCTGCAAGGTGCTGTCGGCTTCTTTCGACTGTGCCCTGACATCAGACAAACCCTGAGGCCAGAGAAATGGGAGCTGAGGTTCTTTTTGTATGACCTAAAGAGTAGCGGAACGATTTAACCGGGGCCTTCCAGGGTTGACGTCACACGGCCGGCCTGAAAATGTAACCTTTTCCTTACCTTACAAGTTTTCCTTGACACGCCCAAGTCCAGCGATGATTATATATGGTTATAAGACTGCAGTGACTTTGGAAGAATCTGCAAGTATTTCCTTTCTTCTCAACATTTCCTTAGTAAGATCAAGCAAAAATGACAAGGAAAAAAGGGCTTTGGCCCATCCAAACTGCCCACAAGTATGCATTGTTTCAAAGTTTTAATGTAACTTAATCTGTTATTTAATGTAAATAATCAATCTTTGTCCACAATGAGTATTGCTGAACCCAGTGCACTTATGCCAAACTTGAAACATGAAGGACTAGGTGCTCAGAGGAGAGCACAGGAGCAGTCTCCAAACTGCACTTCAGGCACATTTTAATGGGACCAATGGCCCAATACATTGGACCACTGAAATGCAGTTTCAAGATTACACCTGTGTTTCATTTTCCCTGGATGGTCATTTTGTAAGTGTCCAGGCAAGGAGGTATTCACCACTGGGTACATAATGTTGAAACAACTATGTGAGCAGACCATAGTTTTTGGGAAGCAATGTGCTTGTCTGAAGAGTCAACAGTATACGGTACAAGGACTTGAGGACAAGTCTTAGATAACGAAGTGCTTCATTGCAGTTACTGTTTGGGATGTAACTCTGACGCTGAATGTCCAATGCACATCACCCCAGAAGCTTGTCGCTCAAAGGTTTTGGTTGCTTCGTAGTCGTGGAAGTGGGTGTGTAAAGCTGTGTGGCAGTGGGTGTTGTGGCTACAATATTATAATTTTCCTCCACTTTTCTGTTTACTTTGAACTACAAACAACTTTTCATCACCGAAAAATAAATCCAATTTAAGCCCACTGCTAATTTCCAAATCTGATTGGATGTCGTCTGTGGCAGCCGCTTGGGAATTTGCATAAAGTAGACTAGAGCTCCACTTCTCTCACTGACCCGCTCACGTTCCCACATTCCCAGTCCTCCGTGAGGCTCATTCAGTTGAGTGGAATTGGAACAGTGGATTGGAGGGCTATTTTTAATTTTTCTTCTTATGCCCGTGGACATTCACTGTTATTTCTGGGATCCAGATCAGATTCTTAAGAGAGTCCGAGATCCCACTTACACACATCCAGATCCTGGTTAATTGGTACGCATGCAGCAGACTACATGAGGCTTTGTGCACTCTTATCATTTATTTTTAAATTCTTACACAAGCTTTAGAATTTTCCTTTCTATTACATTGTTGGCTTTCTTGTTTTACAAATATTGATTATGCCTTGTAAGTTTCTATTTGGTCCTAAACGTTTGATATTCCAAAATTGCATGGTTTTCTATCACTAACTTTACACACACATGCAATACGGTGTGTTATTGGCACGTGAAAAAGATTTGGGAAGGATTTTCATGTTTACATATTTGATACTTTGATCATTGCAACTGGTTTGGTATTTCTCTCTCTGGACCCTTGTAATATTCGACTGCTGGGGTGGAGTCACTTCAGCAGCTTAGATAAAGTCATGGAAGAATGTAATGCGGTACAATAAAAGAAGGATGTTTTTATGGAGTGTTTCTCTCTGTTCTCTAACTCCCAGGCTTTACGTTTTCTTTGTTCCTAAATGCTGCCATGTCTGTTTAAAACCAAAACAACATTATTGCAAATGAGAAATTTAACTTTCCATCTTCATTCTAGCGCCAAAATCAAGTTCATAGGAGCGGTGTGTAAATCTGCTTTTGGGAAGTTATCCCTGTGCAGGACGACTGGTGGTGATTTGGGGACATCAGAAGGACCTTCGGGTACCAACTGAAATGTTAACCTGATGTACTTTTTATCTGGCATCAACATGTAATGATGATACAAAAGAATTATACATACTTAAACAGGGTCACTGCTGCTACGCTGTAACATTAGTTGACTTCAGTTAACTTACGTTCCAGAGTGTTTCATACAGAATATGTTCATAGGTTGAATGGCCACTGATATGCTGGTGTATCTGCCTACATATTTTTTTTGCAGAAATTAAGACATGAAAAAATGTATATCGCATCACTGGTGAATTGAAGTATCCACACAATTTTCTTTGTTTAATGGTTAATTCACCTGGTGTGTAATCTGCAAGCTGATGTAAGTGTACGTGAAGCTAGAAAAATCCAAATTTGATTAGTTTTGATTAAAAGGCGTAAGATAACCAAAGGTGAACATTGAGGAATAGACTTTGAAAGGGTAGTGTATATGTAAAATACTCTTATCCGTTTGCTGGGCAATGTGACCTTGGAGGGAGTTTGCCTGTTTTGTTGTTAGTGATATTCTCTGGTGCTAAAAGTTAATTAATGAAAACTTATTTGACCAATACCACCTTTTATCTACTGTTAGTAGGGGATTTTCAAATAATTGTTAGTCATTTTATGCGTTTGCTAATATGTAGAGAAAGGGTCAACTACACACATACTTTGGTGCCAGTTCTATTTGTATTCACTCTTATTTGTGGAAGAGTAAAAACTACAATAAAACAGTGTGAAAACGTTCATGCGGTTATGTGTAGGCTATGTCCCTAACAGTGGAATATTCAGTCAATATCTTAAATTGTCTATAAAGTTAATAGTATCTGGGCCATTGGGTTTGAGTGAGTATGTTTGTGACTGAATGAGGTAAAACCAACTTCTCAAGTCAAAAGAGCTCTTGACACAAGAAGAACCCACCTGGATCTACACTTTGAGGGGCGATACTTACGTCCACGGGCTGTGAGATCCACCAGAGGGAGCTGTTCTATCACATTGTTATGCAATTTGTTAAAGGCGACTCCAACGTGATATTCAGTTATACTTTCATATTTTATTATTCCAGTTTCAGTTTCCCAGTTATTTTGCACAAAAGTGATCCAGTCAATGAGAATGAAGAACCTTCTGGTTGTGTCAACACACATTTATCTGGTAACCGTGCATCACCACAGTGCATTAAAAGACATTTACTTCAAAGCTTAAGTCTTCTCTTTTTACATTTAAATATCAACAAACAAAAATCTACTTACACGTACAGATGATTAAACTCCCATTTCCAGTGAGTTAATGTTAACATGTCCTGTACATTTGCACAGTTAAATGTCTTAAGTATCAACATGGAGAGAATAGAAAGCTGCTCTGCAACCAATGTCAGGTGAAGGACATAGAATGCTCTTTAAAGTATAGTAACTTTATAACACTGTGGATTAACTCTTCTGTCTGATCCATAATTTCTTTCAATGATTTACAAATATCGAGACTTTTTTTTTTTAATCCCCGAGGGGAAATTGTCCTCTGCATTTAACCCATCCTAATTAATTAGGAGCAGAGGGCAGCCACAGCGGTGCCTGGGGGGTAGTTATGGGTTCAGTGTCTTACTCAAGGACACTTTGACCCATAACTAGAAGGAGCCGGGGATCAAACCAGTGACCTTCCAACTGCCAAACCAACACTAACCTGAGCTACTGCTGCCCTCAGTGATGTAAGGTAATGTAAGTGTAAGGGAGTCTGTAGCTGCGTGATGACATGCATGGCAGAGACAGACTTAAAGGGGAAGAGAGACGTACTGAATTGTGCCCGTGTGTTTGAGAGGAAAATACTCAAAATCAAAGAGGAGGCAATCTCCCATCTCAACTCACTGAGCTGGTTCATGCTCCTAAACTTTCCTCTTCCTCGAACCTAACTTTTTTTGTTCAGGGCAGGCTACAAATACAGGACACACACACACACAAATCAGAAACTCCAGCCACAGGAAGGGGAAGGAAGATATGTTGAATGGGGGATGATCTAACTGACAGTTCAGCCAGTATCATCTAATGACCCACAACAACGCTAACAGGGGAAAATCCAGCATCCAGAGGAACACTGTCTGCACTGTGGGAGGGGCTAGACTTGTGTCTGAAAAGGAAGGACAGAGACATTCTTCGCAAACGTGACAATTCAAAGCAGTTCTATGTCTCCTACCTGCATGGATGGACATGCGCACGTTGGTTTGTTTTACTATATGAGAGGGCCCTCCGGTGGCAACATTCATTATGACAGTTAACTCTAACCTTCACTAATACATGCCTCACCCTACCCCTACCCCTTGATCTAAACTTGATTCTAACCATAACCTTAAACCTAAAACAGCACATTTTAGAAGTGAGGACTGACAAAATGTCCACACATGGGAAGATTTTCTTCATGTATCTCTGTGGGGGCCTCAGAAGGGTGGAAACACAAGCACACACAGCACTCAGAGGGTTTCCCAGGTGTGGTGGGCTGAAGGTGATTTTTACTTGCTGCGACCCCCTTTCAATGCCAGTCTGTCTTTGAAATGGGGACAGTGGAGCGCCGGCACCCTTGGGGCCAGCTTCTAGCATATTTCTGGATTAGCACCATTTGGAGATGTCTGCCTCCAAATTGCTAAAGAATTCAACTGGTTTGCTGAGGAGCAGTTTAGAGTTTTGACTCGTTTGTGCACGGAGGAGGAATGTGAGTGTGTTAACTGCAGTGTATTGATATTTGCAGTTATTAGTGGAAGCACTTCCTCTCTATTGCTTATACATTCTTTTTAAAGAGCTTTCTGTACAAAGCCCCTGAACAAGACAGTGCTGAATGAAATACTGCGCGTAGAACCTTCATTTTGTTTAGATATGTCTCAAAGTTGCTCGTGGGCATAAGAAAATCGAAAGTTCATTGAATGAGATGTTTTATGCTTTTACAGTCCTTTGTCGAAACTGACATGAACAAACAAACATTGCAAAACACAAATGATCCCATGAGCCTCTGGGGCTTGGAGAACTGACATCCAGATTTCCTGTTGTGGCTCTCACTGTTGTCATGGCAACATTTGTACTCTGCCACAGCAAATGTGAGAACATGGCAGCTTCGGTGCGGCTCAGGGCCTCACGATTCAGTGACGCACAGAGGAATGGTCTCTATGATGTAAGATGCTGGTGGTGCTAGACACACCAGTTAGACACAGCCCAATGAAGCTCCTGCACATCCCAGGTCAATTCCCCGTGACCCTCGATGGCCTCTGAACTTTAGTCGACGATGAAGTTTACAAAGGTAACAGGAAAGGCTCCTCTTCTCACAGGCTCACCTTCGATGTGACCTAGCTGTGAAAACAGAACAGCGGTACGAGGTGAGTGCCAGAGAACCGGGCCGTGACAGCACGCACACGGGCACAGGCACACCAGTGGGAAGGGAAGGACAACCAGGGGTGGCACAAGGATTTGAATAAAATATCTGACCACTTTGAAAGGCTATCTATTCAAACACACAATGCTAATAATGATAATGATAATAATTTGAACTTTATTGATCACCATGGGAAATTGTCCTCTGCATTTGATCCATCCTAATTGCTTAAGAGCAGTGGGCAGTCACAGTGCAGCACCCAGGGAGCAGTTAGGGGTTCAGTGTCTTGCTCAAGGACACGTCGATGTGATACCAGGAGGAGCCAGGGATTGAACCGGTGATCTTCAGACTGCCAGACAAGCACTCTAACCTCCTGAGCTACTGCCACCAATAATATGCTTCAAAGTAACTGCCAATGGAGTGCAGGAAACGGTGCTACTACAGTGGGCTAAGTCACTACACTATACGAAGTACAAGGTCAAATTTCAAACGTTGCTTTGCCGATTTTTATCTTGTTTGACAGCAATGAAAATTTTCTTTAATCTCCATTTACAAGTTTCTATACCTGCAAATAAAAAACTATGACCTATCTTCACTTAAATAGTAATTGGGCAAGACTTTAGGTAAAAAGTAGTGGAAAATACAATTTAATAATTTCAATAGAAAATAACACGTATTCAAGACATTTGTTTTCATTGGTAAATGCAAAGCCAGAGTGAGGAAGCAAGCTGCTCCAAGCTTCTATTCAGCTAAAGGTGCATAGCAGCTAATCACACTGCTTCATAATTGGCTTGCATTTGTTGTACGTGAAATGAAAAAATGATTATTATGGTTTAAGTGCAGCTCATGCAATTTACAGCCATAAATCATGGACATTTGAAATTATGGACAGAGAACACGTTTTGAAAATTACAGCATCTTTTTGTTCATTGGCAGAATACCAAAAGGGTGGAAAATAAGTTTGGTATCAGATGATATTCTTATTGATATTTCCATGTTTAAAAAGGGAAATTTCAAAAAGCAATCAGCCAGTGGATATTCAGAAAGGGAGACTCTTGTAAACCCCTTTCAAACGGGTGCTGCATTAATTTTATTCTGCTCAAGCCCCAAAAGTTCTCCAAGCTTGAAACACAATGACAGGTGAAAGCAAAGAAGCACACGCAAGGTTAATCGAGCGTTTCGCCTGCATGACCCACCAAGGAGCAGAGACTTCAAAAGACCTCTCGGTACCGTTGTTAGATATACCATGCTCTGAAATAATGCTGCTGAATGCAGGACAGAGAGGAAGCCTGGGATTTGGACCCCAGAGCCAGCTGTCCTCAGAAAGAGTGAGAGAAGTGACTAAATACGGTCACATGTGCAGCTGGGAGGTGCAGACGAGGAAGTAAGGCAAGAAAAGGCGGAAAATAAGGAGGGCATGGGGGGCTTGTTGGCCAGAGTGAGGTCATAGGATTGTGCTTTGGCCACTGTGGCTGCTGGCACACACTCACACACTCACACACACACTCACACAAGATTACATGAGAGGACCAGATATGTCCCACAAAGTGGGCTTGTGTCCTTTCTCACAGATAAGGGATCTGTGATTCCAACACGTAGGCCTAGAAAAAAAGACACCTGTGCACAAACACAAATGTGTGTATGCGCACACTAGAGAAGTCAAGTGTAGCATGGTGAGGGGTGTAGCATGGTGAGGGGTATAGCATGGTGAGGGGTGTAGCATGGTGAGGGGTGTAGCATGGTGAGGGGGTGTAGCATGGTGAGGGGTGTAGCATGGTGAGGGGTGTAGCATGGTGAGGGGGTGTAGCATGGTGAGAGGTATAGCATGGCGAGAGGGGGTTGCATCGCGAGGGGGGTAGCATGGGGACGGGTGTCGAATCGTGAGGGGGGTAGCT
>OMOX01173502.1:0-11051 GCA_900312595.1 Guentherus altivela | reverse complement strand
GCCTCCATCCGGGAGGGTGGATGCCTTTTAAGGTCATGTGCATCTTTGTTTGGTTCCACTGGAGTGTGCAGCTCCACTCGCTGATGGAAGAAGACCGTTTATAGTCATGAGCCGGGATAGTTACAAACGCGCATGCAGAGTTTGCAATATCTGGGAATTTGATGAATCAGTGAATGTCATGTGAAAACATAATATTTTGTCTCCATCTCGGTTTTCTTTTTAGATTAGCCGACATTTATAGGCTTACATGTACAAGACGTGATTTTGTAAGCCTCCAAATAGTTAATGTAGTCATAACATAAGAAAGCTAGATTTAAACGTAATAACAAATATAATAAACAGTGTAGTATATTTATGATTATGTATACAGTCTAACTCACCCGTGTTTACCTTTTTGCAACGTTCCACTTGGTTTTATCCTCATTAACAATATTTACACTCTTGAATGTTTCTTTTGGTGTACATGCTGTGGGATCTTTCATCAGCTTTTATCAAGAGATTAAAATGAACACAATGGAACAAAATTGCCTGACCAACAAAGCCCACCAGTAACTACAAATCTGGTTGATAAACAATGAAAGGTAGTTATTGATTAGGCTACCTTGCTACATTCGAAGTTCCATCCCCGTATCTTTAGAAATGTTCACAAAGAACGTGTCCGGCACGTAGCCCGCAGTCAAGGTAATAGTTATTCTATTTGTGGAACAGGTTTGACTTGATCTTTGTTCCAACCCTCACCTATGGTCACGAGCTCTGGGTAGTGACCGAAAGGACAAGATCGCGAATACAAGCAACCGAAATGAGTTTCCTCCGCAGGATATCTGAACTCACCCTTAGATATAGGGTAAGGAGCTCGGATATCCAGGGGGGACTCGGAGTAGAGCCCCTGCTCCTTCGAATTGAGAGGAGCCAGTTAAGGTTGTTCAGGCATCTGGTTAGGATGCCTCCCGGACGCCTCTCTGTGGATGTGTTCTGGGCACGTCCAACTGGGAGGAGACTCCGGGGCAGACCCAGGACTCGGTGGCGGGATTGTATATCCTGCCTGGCCTGGGAACGCCTTGGGATCCCCCAGCATGAGCTAGTGACGGTGGCTGGGGAAAGGGATGTCTGGGGAATTCTGCTGAGCCTGCTGCCACCGCGACCCGGACCCGGATCAGCGGCCGAGAATGGAATGGTTTGACTTGCAAGAGTCACCTTGAAGATATTATAAATCTAGTTTTGCAGAATCATTGGTGAAAAACAAACATGGAAACAAATGACTCAGTGCTCATTGAGAAGGTGAATTTATTTTTGAAAGGGTAAATAGATCAAAAAGTGTGGCGGTGACGTAGAAATAAATGTCAGTTTACACATCGGGTATTATGAATACTCTTACGATGAGTAGCGATGTTCCATTGCCAAAGTACTAGCGATTTGAGAACCAGCAAAACCTGACTTGACATTTCATCCATTTAGTGAACTTGGTGAACTAGCAGCCGGCCCACAGTCATCCCAGTGCCCCATTCCCTTATCCAAGTGGAACGCCCACTTTTCGGTTACTATGCCAACGAACAAAACGCTCTCCGTGCATTCCCTGCCGTCTCCCTCCTGGTTGCATGGCAACGAGAACACACGTCCAGGGGGACACCCGGGACGACCCTCGTCGTCTTTTCGGAGAGTTAAAAAATACAAAAAGACAAATTGATTTCACGACGTTAACCCAATTGTTTACTCTCCAGTATATGTGGAAAATATTAAGTTACAAAGTTAAGAAATATGGAGCTTTCATCTCTTCCTTTTCTGGATGAAGATCCTCGTCTGAAGCTCACAATCGAAGACAAAACGAGAAACGTTTTTGTGACGCATTTGGAGGACATCAGGTAAGCCTGATTTTGTCTTATAGCCTTAACAGCCTTGTACAGGAAGTAAATACATACAGCACATGCACGCAATAGACAATATGGCACTTTCATGGCAATTTACAAAAAAAATCTCAATCAACCTATCAAGTTTGATGAAGTATAACTGTCACTAACGAATTCATAATTTCCTACTTAACCCAGAGTGGAAAGGAATGTCAACTACATACCTGTTGTGAGAGAGGTAAGTATAATGAATAATGTCTAAAAATCTTAGCTAAGAATTACAGTATATCAATCATTTTATGTGGCTTGTGATGACAGTGGTTCCTTTAAGAATGCGTAGGGGATGGGGATTCCCTCACACTGCTACACAGATGTTTTATCTGTGTAGACAGCCAGGAAACTCTTGGAGACCGGAGTGAACACCTTGCAGAGCACCCTGGTACTCAGCAAGCAGGCTGAAGTGGAGCAGCTACAAAGACAACTAGCCCTGGCACGGCTGGAGTTCAAAAGTCACATGCAGGCCCTTGCTCAAAGGAGGGCTGAACTGGAGCTAAAACAACAGCAGGTAAGCTCACATGACCCTCAAAGAAAACTGATGTAGTCGTTTCAATTCTACTATCAGATTAAACAGGAGATGGAATAACTAATCAAACATTAGATATATAGAAGACTAGAACATTAGACATTAGAATGTAGGCTTTATTGTAGAGTGAATTCCAGTCAGTCAAGTTACTTGATATGTTCAAAGTCATTGCTCTAATTCAAACACTGTTGGGGGATTTTCATTTTCATCCAGGCCAAAGATAAAACTGAGAAATTTGAGACATTTGTGGAAGATAATAAGGGGAAGTGTGTTCGAGCTTTGAAGAAATATCAGGATGCGAGGAAGCAGAACATCCAGCAACAGCGAGAGATAGAGGACTTGAAAGAACAGCTGGAGAAACTACAGGTCAGGTGAGAGCCTTATGTATGCTTAGAATTCCTGTAACAATATTTGTAATTTTGTTCATTTTTTTGGCGCGGCGTGGTCAGGCTGAGGATCATCAATTTCCGTATATGAGTGAGTGTGTCGTGTTCAGTGTGTCTTGTTTTGGCCTCTAGAGCAGGGGTGGGCACACTTTTGGGACTCAGGAACTACTTTTCCTTTTCCCATGTTCAGGTGATCTTCTATTTCAGGCCAAATAGTTTGTACTGAAATCAACACTTGTATACCAGAATTATGTATGTTATTAATGTATAATGTAACATTAATGAGAACAATTACGGATTTCCCGTCTCCAGCAGTCGGCCATCTTGTGCCAGCAGCTGGGGATGCTGGATTACCCCAGGTGTGACTTGTGGAGCTCATTGCAACTGATTTTGAAAAGACTGGCCTTTTGATCTGAGAGGGGACGGTGGACAGCGGGCAGTCAGGATGCTGCGGAAGTGCCCTCAAAGTATTAAGTTTGGTTTGGTTGTTTCAGTTGACATCTTTAAGTTTAGATAATTAGAGTCATAACCTTCCGTTGTATTTTTAAAGATTCAATTAAAAGAGAACCTTTTTGTTGAGAAACCTAACTTCTGACCGGTCTGTCATTCTGCTGGCTAAGATGAAAGGTTTGTGATAATAAGAATAATAATTGGGACTTTATTAATCCCCAAGGGGAAATTGTCCTCTGCATTTGACCCATCCTAATTACTTGGGAGCAGAGGGCAGCCACTGAGCGGTGCCCGGGGAGCAGTTAGGGGTTCAGTGTCTTGCTCAAGGACAATTCGGCGAGTAACCAGGAGGAGCCGGGGATCAAACCGGTGACCTTCCGACCACCAGACCAACACTCTAACCTCCTGAGCTACTGCCGCCCTGTGATGGCCTGTTTTACCCCAGGGTGCCACGGTATTAAGAATAGCACAATGCATGTGAGGATTAGCTGGCCCTAGGGAACCCATTAAAAAGCTCAGTGTACGGCTGATTCCTATCAAAATGTTCTAAAAATGAAATGATCATGAGTTTGTCAAAAAATAAGGAAAATAAGTTCATGTAGGACAGGGATTTGTTGAAGTTCACATCTAAACCATAAGCCTAAGAGCCTAAAGCCTAACCAGTCTGCATCATCCTGAGATCAACTCCGGACCCCGTCAAGATTGACCGTCAAACCCAGTTTAGTCGACCTTTTGTCCATAGAATCCTATTGCATCGGTCACGCGTCCTCCTGTATGTGTTTCTGCGCTGGTTAGATGTGCATGGCTCCATTGGCCTTTCTCTAAACACACACTACCTGCATTTTGCCTGGTCTTAACAGCTGGTCTTGTTTTTTCTTTACTTTTTAATTTTGTCTTTATTTTCTTGCCTTTCAGACAACAGTATTTGAAGGAGAAAGTGGTAAAGTACAAAATGTATGAGGACTACATGATTAAGATAACCGACTTCCTCCCAGACAGTAAGTTACCTGCTGAGGTGAAGTTCCCTCAACAACCAGAAGCAAATGTGAGCCTCCTTAATGAGTTAATGCTCATTACATTTTTCCATTCAGATTACCTGGACTGCGGGTCCGATTCTCTGCTTATGGCTATCATTCGGCGCCACAAGATTCTGTCCATCGCCCACCAGGACCTGGTGAGGCGCGTGGGACAGATGGTGCAGGAGCTGGAGAGTAGCCTGCAGCAACTGAAGATTCTTAAGCAGGAGCACACCACCAAGCTGCTGGTTGGACGCACCCAAACACTATTACGTCCATGCAGCATGAATGACTGAGTGCAGTAGGATGAAAAACACATTGAACATTGAAGTTTCTGTCCGCTTGTGGCAGATGAACAACAAAGAGCTTTCTGACCTCCAGCGTGTGTGGGAGCGACTGAAAGAGAAGAACACACAGAGGGAAATAAACCTGATGAAGGGGCAAGGCTGTTTCAGAGCCCAGGTTTGCTTTGTATTAGCTATTTCATTTGGAAATGGCTTTAGGTAACGTTAGGTTTTGTTTAAGCTAATTTGTCAATGTACAATGTACAATGTTGGGTGGCACGGTGGCCCAGTGGTTAGCACTGTTGCCTCACAGTAAGAAGGTCCTGGGTTCAAAGCCCGGCTGGGGCCTTTTTGTGTGGAGTTTGCATGTTCTCCCCGTGTTCACGTGGGTTTCCTCCCACATCAAAAGACATGCATATCAGGTTAATACTCCTATCAGTGCCCATGACCAAGGCTCTGGCCTTCAAACTGGAGTTGGTCCCCGGGCGCCGCTCAGTGGCTGCCCACTGCTCCTTAGTAGTTAGGGTGGGTCAAAATGCAGAGGAATAATTTCCCCACGGGGATTAATTAAGTGCAACTTTAACTTTTAACTTTTTTACAGCGACAAACGTTAGCTAAACGCGTGATCCGAGAGCTCCTCTCAAACAAACAACAACCTAGTGCTAGAAGTGAAAGGCAGATAACTATCCAGATGACAGTTAGGCATGTGCATACAAAAGTATATGTGGATGGGCAGCATGAACATGAACATGAATTATAAGTATTACACTATTGCAATATAAAAAGTGAAAACCTCTGTTGTATATTAGTGCCTACTTGCCAGTTGAAGGATGGCCATTGCGTAATGATAATCTCATGCATTCTATTTCCTTTAAGGCTGAAGAATTGGGGAGTTTGCTTATTACCATGAAGAACCTTGGGGAGCAGTGCTACATAGAGACCTATGGGCCGATAGAGGACATGAACATATTGACAGTGATGGACATGGTAAAGGTAATGTCTATATGGGGATGAGTTGGTAATCGAATTCATATTCTACGTCACTCTACCAACTTTCAACTGTCTCATTTTGTCATTTCAGGAGTTCATTTTTGAGCAGGCATACATGGAGAAGGACGCAAGAAGACAGATGGAGTCTGTGTCTGTGGTGACAAGAGCGACAGATTTAGCAGACAAAGGGGGGAAGGAGTCATTGAAAATCAACAACAGCAAAACACAACTTAAAACTTCAAGTAAAGCTATTGGGAAGAGTGGGATTTCCAGCTGACAGATATATTTTCGTTTTTCCTGTTTTAGTATTCATTTAAAATCAATACTGCTGTGTTTTTAAATTTCCTTAATTGGCAATGAAACCCTTCTCATTGTGTTTGTGTCAAAGTTTGTATACACCCTCATTCTCGCTACTCACTGGTCCGCAAGAAAAAACAATAAAAACAAAATAATGATGAATACTATGTGTATTCGTTGGTCACTCCAATTTTAGTCAATTTCCAAACAAGTCCAACACTTGTATAACGGCGTAGTGCGCTGCGAACGGGTAAACTGCACTGTCCCTTTAAGGACGTCGCCCTGCCAGACGAAAATATCCGGCTTCCAGAAAGTAGCAGCTCCCGGAACACGTAACGATACGGGGCGTCTGCGCAATGTTACATTGTAACGCACATTGCGCGTGAGATTTACACGTGTTACGATAATTAAAGATATAGCATGCTGATTGCATCAATTATATTCCCAGACTGCTTTGGCGCATGCATCGTTTCCAGAATGGTATGACTCGTGTATGTTATGCCCACCGACAGTTAGCGCGTCGTGTGGTGGTCTGCACTCACATACTGTGGCATTACCTGGCAAGTCCTGGACACACTGCCTAAAATCACCGCTTCTCTGGAGATGGAGCCATCAAGACTGATTTCAAGCAAGGGGGACCTCTCCTCGCTGTTCCAAGAACAACCGCCGTGTTCCAAATACAACGTAGGCTTTTCAGGGGACGCGGGGCGGCATATTGCCGGTGGGCACACTGGTCTCCACTACTCATTCCTCAACTCAGTTAGTTCCTTGACTCGGTGGATAGGATACATAATCTAGTCTGTTGTTGTCTTAGGAACTATGCAGGCTGTTTTCATCCGTGAGAAAAGTTCGTGGCGACGGAAATTGCTTCTACAGGGCCTTTTGCTTTGCACACATGGAGTCGATTCAGCGTGTTAGGGATTTGCAGAGGTTAGTTATCAACACTCTACATGATCAATTATATGAATATAAATCAAAATAGCAAAGCGATTTGCCAATTGTGTATAAAAAAATATTGCCACGTGGATAAGAATGAATCTTTGTCTTGGTGATTTTTCTTTTCAGTTTCAAAGAAAAAGTCCGGGAGAGTGGGAGAGATTTATCCTCTGCAGGATTTGATGAGAGCTCCTACAAAGACCACCTCATTACAGTTAATGGCCTTATCAAAGAGCTTTCCTTTCAAGCACACGTTTAAAAATTCTATCAATCCTTATGGTTTGTTAAGAACAACAGCTTGGCGAATTCCTTTTGACTTAACCTGGGAAGGAAATGAAACAACACAAAGCAATGATACATGACAAGATATATATAATTGGAAATATAAAAGCCATATATGTATAAATCATATCGCCTCTTTCGTGGCCCGGTAGCAAAATCGTCCCGGTGGTTGGGGACCCCTGATCTAGAGCTATGATACATTGACCTCTCGGTTCTGTTAAAGTGGTTGCTGGTCCAGTTATGATACATCGATGTTATGGTAGAGTGGCAGGATTAAACTTTTGATGTGCGTCATTTCTATTAGCACATTTTGCCTTCCAAGTAACAAGTAACTGCAGGGTTCAGAATAAGTAGGAGAGTAAAAAGTATACAGCTCCCTAAAATGGAAATGCTTAAGTACAAATACCTCAAATATGCACTTAAGTATAACACTTGAGTAAAAGTACTTATTCTAATTTCTGGCTTTGGGACAAAGTTGCTCATGTTTATTGCTACTGAATAGCCTGGCCTATGCCATAAGAAAAACATTCAAATAATGACAAAGTCTGGAATCTCCCTGGTCTCACTTCCATGGAACACTCTCCAATTCGGTTTCTACTTTGAGCAATTTTAAGTTTGACAGCTGTCCAGGTATTGAAATCATTCTGGAAATTGATAATATCGGACATTTTTGTGTTATTTCAAATGAAATTTTTAATAGTTTGATTATCTTATGGTACTTGTCATCAGAGGTCAAATGTAATGAGAACTGAACGCTCCAAAACATATAGAATGTACTTTTATTCCTGATACTTTAGTACACTCACAAATACTTTCCATTTAGTTGAATATTGCAAGGAGGACTTTTCTTTTTGACCGGAGCACTCATCAGGGTAGTTCTTTGACTTAAGAACTTGTGTACTATGTCCACCAGTCAATAACGAACCAATTTAGCCTGTAGCTGCTGTATGTAAAAGAAATGGTGGGATTTTTACATCATTATAATCGTTTTAATTTGGGTCCACCATTGAACCTATTGATAATCCCATCCATCTAATTCCTGGCCCAAACAACATTTCACAAGTTGACCATAGCAAGTAAGGGGTGGCAGTAGCTCAGGGGGTTAGGTGTTGATCTAGCAGTCAGAGGTCTCCGGTTCCATCCCCAGCCGGTCCTGGTTACTTGTCGAAGTGTCCTTGAGCAAGACACTGAACCCCTAACTGCTCCCCGGGCGCCAGTCAGTGGCTGCCCTCTGCTCCCAAGTAAGTAGGATGGGTCAAATGCAGAGGACAATTTCCCCTCGGGGATTAATAAAGTCCTAATTATTATTAACATGGGAGAAGGTATATCTGTGACGTTTGTTTTCCTCTAGTTCATGAATGTTGTGGAGCAGTGCGAAGCGGACCAGCATGTAGACACACTGTTGCAGCTCATCAACCAGCCGAGTACCTCGGACAGTGTGGTTCAGTACCTCAGGATGCTCACGTCAGCTCACCTCCAAACTCACGCGGACTTCTTCAGAGACTTTGTGGAAGCCCCGGATCTTAAGCTCTATTGCAAACAAGTCAGTGTTGCTTCCCTCTAGTGGCGTTAAAAGCATTTCTCACAGACATGGTAATAAAGGTCAGTAAAATTAAAAAAAAAAAGTTTTTGTAAACAGCCAGTCTGAATGATCCATTTGTTGTCTTCTTGCAGGAAGTGGAGGTCATGGACACGGAGTGTGATCATGTGGACATCTTGGCTCTATCACAAGCCATGGGTGTTGGCATTCACATAGTTTCTGTGGAAGGTGATACTCAACGGTTGCTTCATCACATCATTCCAGAGGGTGCTGAACCCTCTGTCCATCTCCTCTACCAAATGTCCCACTATGACATTCTCTACCCACAAGGGGGCTCATGAACTGCGTGGAGCTTGGATTAACTCACTGGGACTCTGTCCGGTAGCCTGACAAATGTCAGTTGGGCTTTTAGAAAAGGTTTCTATACAATGCTGTGTTCTTTGCCATTATGTCCTGGACAGTATTTTCATAGCATATCAGGTAATATCATTTTCACATCACATCAGAGCAGGAGGAAAATAAACAGGAAAAAATGTCTGATATTCGGATATAATTTTATGTAAAAATTGCCAAGAATTGCACTGTATTTTCAATTATACAATTTCTGTTTCAGATTACCTTATAATGTAATACACATTCATTCCAAACATGTCACTTTTTCTTCTGTTTCTTTCTCTGGATTGAGACGCTGGTTAGGGCACTTTCCATGCCGGCCAGGGGCATTTGCGGCAGGGAAATCCTCCCCATTTGGGTGGGGTACTTGGTCTTGATCTGATTTTGGAACACAGGCTGGGAGATCATATGGCTGAGCTGCTTCTTCAGCCCCTTCATTATCTTCTGCTGCTGCCTTTCGTCGTCCTTGTCCCTCGCTCCACCTGATAAACAGAGACAGTGTTCATTGAGCGAATCCAGGGTGCCTCTGAGCAAGGCTTCCGCTAGACGTCGGCCAATGTGTCCAAGGAGATTGCAGTTCATCTCAAACGGGCATTCATGGCCAGGCTGTGATACAAGTGGCCATAAATTGTCACCTCTCGCCGTAAACAAAGAAACCCATCAGTCACTGTCCAAACCTCCACACTGTTCTGGTCCAGCCTATGGAACAATGTGATAGTGCTGTTTTGATCCATTAGAGAATTGCCATTTTAAATGTTTAGCCATATTCTTCAAATATACATTTTTAGAGTCGATTGTGCCCCCCTCCCCCATGACGAAGGTCGACAGATAGTCAAAGTTTAAATATTTCTTTGACAGCCCCAGGAGTGGACTATGGAAAACTTCATTAATTTTTCTGAAATTCCAGATGTACTGGGTGGAACTTCTACCAGACACTATGACCGGCAAAATCGTTTGTCCGACAGTTTTTGCCGGTCAAACACCGGTAACTACCAGCTAACGGAAACCCCGCCTTTGAGAGATGAATAAGTTACTTCTCGAAGCTGACTCTGGTCTTACCAAGCAGAAGCGCATCATCTAGCTCCACATCCATGGCCTCTGCTGCTTGTATGAACCAGGAGTTGTGCTGTTTGGCTCTGCTGTTGTAGTACTCGATCTTTTCTATTTTCCTGGCCAAGTTTACTCGCTCCTGTGAAGGCAAACACATCAGATCTGAGTGTTTTGAGAGAGGAAAAAATGGTCTGAATGCGCAAAAGCCGGTGACCTTCCTTCACATCCATCGATCTCACCTTGATGGCTGCCATGCATTTGGACTGCACAGGAAACCTGGGAAGGTCCTCAGGGTCCTTCCCCAGAGTGTTGTAGATTTTCTTAAAGTTCAACATGTCATCGGGGCCAATCACGAGCAAGCTGAGTCCCTCTTTGGTGGCTCTCGCCGTTCGGCCGCTACGGTGGACATAGGTCTCAGATGTCCTGGGGACCTGGCGTACAGAGAAAATGGTTAGGATCACAGCACAACAAGTTCTCTATCTCTACCCAAGCACCAGCATTCCATTCTTAGGCATTATCTTTGTGTTCTCAGACAAGATAGACTTTGACCATTTTAAGCATTACGAGACCTGTCAAATTCAAGTGAAAACACCAAACCATAGTTGACAGTCAATTTGAAAAAAATAAAAACAAAATAAAAAGCATCTTTTTGTCCAATGATTCAATAAAACCTTGCTTTCTGTGGTGGATTAACATTTATTGCGTTATATACGGCTTTATGGGGGCAGCAGTAGCTCAGGAGGTGAGGTGTTGGTCTGGCAGTCGGAGGTCCCGGGTTCGATCCCCGGCTGGTCCTGGTCACTCGTTGAAGTGTCCTTGAGTAAGACACTGAACCCCTTAACTACTCCCCAGGCGCCGCTCAGTGGCTGCCCTCTGCTCCTAAGTAATTAGGAAGGGTCAAATGCAGAGGACAATTTCCCCTCGGAGATGAATAAAGTTCCAATTATTATTATTATTATTATTATTATTATTATTATTATTATTATTATTAATAATAATA
>OMOX01173419.1:0-13481 GCA_900312595.1 Guentherus altivela | reverse complement strand
ATATTTTGCAGTCCTAGCAATAATAATCAAAAAGTATATGAGAACTGCACAGTATTGAGTTAATGCTATGTAATTCTTACAATTCAAATTGTAATTGAGTATTTGAGTTCTAATGAATATGGTGACTTTTCTACATTTCCAGCTTTAGAAAAAAAAAAGCTAAGGACATATTTGGATTTGCTCACGTATTTTCTCAGAATATTATGAAATATATACTCGTTATTTAAATTGTAGGCCTGTTATTCTGCACAACACCAGAATACCTTGTTTGGGAAGCTGTCCGGAAGCTTCTCTTCGAAAATGCTGCTTCTTTTGATTTGGACATGCTTTTGATTCATTGTAGCAGTTCTAATTCTGACACAAATCCCGTTGGTGGAGATAAGTCAGTCTACATTAAAATGTGGAGGTTAATAATTGGCCTAAATGATTTTATGCATTATATAGGAAAGAGGTTGACATGCTCATCCGTGTGTTCCAGATTTGTAATGCCTCTTTCGCTACCAGAGACCGGCTGCGATCGCACCTTGCTTGCCATGAAGACAAAATCCCCTGCAAGGTTTGTGGCAAGTTCCTGCGGGCTGCATATATGACAGACCACCTCAAGAAACACAGTGAAGGAACTCATAACTACTGTGGCATATGCAACAAAGGTATGAAGACCTAGAGTCAAAATATTTTGCGAAATGTAATTGTTAAATAACATAAACTTGTTAAATCAAGCTTAACAGTTCATTGACACCATGCCAGGGATCACCAAATGGACCAAAGTGACAGTTTCAGATTGACAAAGAAGACGTTCACCTGGAAATTGACAGCGGAGCAAAAAAGCTGTAGACAGATTTGAGTTTGGGATGAAACCTATATGATAGAAAATTATTCACCTTTGTCCCACGAGAATATTCTTCCACCAGATAAATTATAACTATCATTCCACCAAAATATATTTTTAACATCCCAAAAAGAACAATTGAAAAGAATTCTTGGAAGAGCAGCAGTATGAATCAACTTAAACTGAGGAAATTCTTGCCTAATCCCATTGCTCAGTCACTGTTATTTTCTAACAATGTTACGAACCTGGCCTAAATTCACAATCATGGTGAATTAATTGTTAATTAAATCAAATTATTGGTTTGACTTTGTGTGTGTGTGAGTTCTCATACCTGCATTTTTCTTTGCACAGGAATACGCAACCCTACATTTGCTTACTTCTCTGTAAACTGCTTGTGGGTGAGCAACTCATTGAAACCACCCAGGAGGATATTTTGCTCAAAATCTGTAAAAAAAAAAGATTAGGCCAATGTCTACTATTTACCTTTATCTTGTATTCCTTAATTTCCCAAAGGCCAGATGGTATATTAGCTCTAACTACATTTACCATTGAAAGTTCTGCACAACACAAAAAGATGAATTACATTTTTGAAATTCAACTAGTTGTCTCAGCATAATGCACCTTTTCCAGTCTCACTTATTCTTCCAGTTTGTTCCACCTATGATGCCATGTTTTGGTAGTGAAGGAATAGTCAATGCTTTCACAGTCATAATCATGAACACATCCTCCTTGATAGGTGCAGGATCCAGGACTAGTAGTGAAAAAAATTAAGAAAGTCTGCACACTAGTGATCATCATCCGATCAAATTGATTGGGACAGAAATGACGCTTTATCGTGCGGACTTTCTCGGAATCATCAATGCTGCCATTTGTGTCAAAAATGTTAACCTATGATGCTGTACAGAGGGAATTTAGATGACAGGTTTCATTGTTATAAAAAAAAAGCAGGTAAGCTGCAATTAAGTCTGCAAAAATAACTGAGAATCAGCTCTCATGTCTGTTCCTGCATATTTATATTTGAAAGTCAAAAGGGGAATTAGTTTAACACCCTTCCCCCAACTTGTTGGATATTAGGTGGATAAAATGAAATGGTGTCTGTTCACAAATTATTAAATGTATCCCCTGGGTAACTATTACTTTTTCAGGAATTACCACTGGAAGTTGCCGTCAGTAAATATTCAACCCCTAATAATTTTCAAAATGCCTTTTGCCGTTGGTGTTGCCCTGCTCAGTGAAATCTAGATGATTCCTTACAGGTATCAATTCCAGTGCAAATTATAAATAAATCATAATAAATAATTGGGACTTCATTGATCCCCGTGGGGAAATTGTCCTCTGCATTTGGCCCATCATAATTACTTAGCAGCAGTAGACAGCCACAGTGCAGCACCTGGGAAGCAGTTAGGGGTTCATTGTTTTGCTCAAGGACACTAACGTGATACCAGGAGGAGCCGGGAATTGAACCGGTGGACTTCAGACGGGCTGCTCTACCTCCTGGGCCACATTAGTCTTCATGTGCACTTTGATGCAAATGATACTTGTCTGGAAATCGCTGGCAGTTCATGTTTGAAAGTAAAACCTCTTTCTTAGGGCTTGTAATGTTATGATGAAGTACATATTTAACACTTGCGATATTAGGAAAAGCATTCCAGAGGGGTTATAATGAAAGCTATTAGAAAACAAAACGTAACATGGTATGACCTTTGAAAATGTCACACATCGTCCTCTGGTCTGGCTTGACCTCTACGGTGTATTGTTGCACCAATGCAATGTTAGATCTGTATCAGTATTGGCATTTGACTAGTAATACAATGACAATGTTACTGCCAGAAATGAGATTTAAGCACAGTCACTCATAGTTGCATTTGAAGATGATCATAAATAATAACAAAATAACTGGTACTCTTATTGATTCCCGTGGTGAAATTGTCCTCTGCGTTTGTTCCATCCTTATTACTTAGGAGCAGTGGGTAGCCACAGTAAAGACGCCTGGGGAGCCGTCAGAGGTTCATTGTCTTGCTCAAGGACACTCCCGCGTGATACCAGTAGGAGCCGGGAATCGAACCGGTGATCTTTTGCGCTACCTCCTGAGCCACTGCTTTATTTTTTTTTTCTGTGCAATGCATAAACATTTACTGCTTAACGAAAGGAAGGTGTGTTATGAACTGATTTGTGGATTTAGAGAGGAGGCTATGGAGAACTCATTTTTCCTAGACTAAAATGTTGGTGATGTTTAAAACTGCTTCCTCACCAAATTAGTTGAGTTTTTTTTCCTAGGCGAGATTAATCTTTTTCTGTATATGCACCATTCATTATCTCTGAATGTTCTTTAAAAGTAGCTAGCAAACTGAGCCATAGCCTTCATCTCACTCCCTCTTGGGTTTTACTTAACTGTGTTGCTGGTTACAACTAGAGGTAGCAAAATAAGAGAAAACATCTCTTGAGCAACTCTTAGGAGGGGAGTTTTATTTTCTTTCTAGGAGAAAATATGGTATTTGTGTTTGCTTTGGAGTATGCAAGCATCCCAGAACCGGCTGGCATTCCAGGCTTGTTTTCATGCTGGCCTCCTTAAAGTTCCTTGTTTGTTGCTGAAAAAACACCAATTCTCCATTTTGTTTGATTTCCTGCCTCGAAGATGTGTCGGTGCTTTTCAAGGCCCACGGTCACAAGTCAATGATATGGAAATGAATTTGGGTGTTCCCCTACTATTCAACCCTTAGCACACACTGTCCCGGTCTATGTACAGAAGACCCCTCTCCATCGCCATGCTGTTTGTCCAGCAACTGCCCTGTCCTTTGTTCTTCTCCTGATTCCAGGTTTCTCGACCGCATCCTACCTTAAGGTGCACATAAAGACACACCACTGCTCGCCACTGCCCCCCCCTACCACAGTGCTCGACTTCCCTGAGCCAAGGGGGGAACCGCAGATGCACAACGGCAACCCCTACCACATGGGACGCCAGTGCTCAGTAGAAGGCAAGCAGCCACCCGTCCCAGCCTTAACTTTCATGTTGCCTACATTCCCTCATTTGTGCTGATACTCTTTGGGAAGACATGCTGCAACGTGTTTGACTCCCGTGTCCATGCTTAAAGCATAATCATTCATTCTCAAACTCTGCTGCCGCGTTACAATTTCACCTGCTGTCTTTTTGCTTGCTAAGTGATAGTAACAGGCTACAGACCTTTAAGGCATTTGAGAAGGAAAGTGGCTGTAAGTATTTGGATACACTTGGGAAGATTGGCTTTCATTGATCTCTGCAATATATATATATATATATGACCACAGACTATATTGAATATGCAGTCGAATAGGCTTTGAATAGCCCCTATTGAAATAAGCGAAGGACAATCTGCGTCTTTTTTGCTGTCACATGGAGAAACTTCTGCAATCCAATTAGTAAAAATGTAAGGTGCAAGCAAATTATGTTAAATAAAACCTGAATAGGAAGTAATGAATATTAAACATCAATTGTGCTTCCCATCTTATATTTTTCACGATGTTAATTCTGAAAGTCACATTTTTCTACATGGATTTCAGTGAGAGCTTATTCTTACTGTTAAGCCATTGTATTTGTTTACTTTGGAAAATAAAAAATATTCAAGTGACTATCTTCTGTTGTACAACAATAATTCCCAAAGCTTTAAATTCCTTTAGGCGTAGATCATCATGTCGACATCAGAATAAGGAATGCCACAGTCAGCATAGCCAAAACAAATAGTTTTTAAAATCTAATTTACAGTCTGGCCAGTTTATTAGTCTATCCAGTCAGTCACGTGGCTGTTGTTCGCCATCGATTAAACGTCGAGACGACTTGGGTCAACCCAAGTCACAGGAACGCTGTACTTGTTTCATGAAAATGGTGTAATGTATTTAAAATCAGCAACAGTCCTGCGTGGGAGCAGCACTTCTTCATGAACGGCTAAACCCAACACGATATGGCTCTTTTCCATTGCACAAAACAGTACGGTATGGATTCCAATCCGTGATCCCAGGTTTTGTTGTTTTTTTCTATTGTGAACCATACCGTATCCAAGTACCTGTGCGAGATATGGTTACTGCTCTCACAAGGGTACCAAGCGAGCCAAATGCAGCCAAATGGTCTTCTAGCAAGAATGCAGACCATTGATTAGTCAATCGCAATTTTCACGCTAAGTTCAGACCCAACTGCCATCTTTATATATCACAGTACCGGAGAGGAGAAAATGGCTTGAAACATTAGTCCTGAGACTGCGTTAGAAACTAAAAAAGATGGAAGTCCTTTAATGTTTAGTTTGGTCCGTTGCTGAGGTGCAAGGCCTCATCAGTGTTTGGTCAGAAGACCAAATCCAACCAGATCTAGAGTCCAGCATTTGAAATGAGAAGGTCTACCTAGACATATTTCAGTGTCCAGCCCTCGGCCAAAAGATTAGAAAATTGAAACGATAAAATAAAAACTAAAACAGGTCACGACGACTCGAGTGGGGCTGATCAAAAGACAGTGAAATGATGTCACCACAACGGTTACGTTCTCTTTTTTTTGTCACTTCAGATAATGCCTATCTTCACCATTCTATTGTTTGATAGAAAGACAACACGAGCGCTATCTGGGAAGGGAATAGTTTGGGATTGGGATGGTTACCGCACCGCGCTGTTTTGTGCGATGGAAAAGTGCCATAACATGGTATGCAAAATTTACTTTCAGATTGCACAAACTCCCGTTTTTAAGGACATAATAAACTGGCTACTGAGCTTGTATCACCATCTTACTAGCTCTGACCCTGTGTTACCTGATGGCAATGGAGGAGTGAATGCGACGACAATAAATCACAATATTTTGTTTACAGATGAAAGTCCTACTTGACAATAATCTGGAATAGCCAAGTCCTTATTTTTGTCTGTTCAGCATGGCACTATTATTCAACATTCACTGTTTGCTCGGCTTGTACATTGCTAGTTGGCCTATGATGCACCAATGTTGCATGTTGATTGTCCCATGTGCACGAGTTGCCCTGGAATCAATGGACCTTCTGAATAATCGCAGCAGCAGCGCAGACGTGAAGCAGAATACGTGTTTTACTGCAGGCCACACCTATGAGGGAGGGAAAACATTATGGGGGAAAATGTTCACTGTTGAAATTTGTCACTTTTTTTCAGTCGCTCAAGAAATCCACAAAACTCTTAGTAGAAATCTCTAGTATAGAGTTGGTTAGCAAGAGGTTGGCACCCTGAACAGATGTGCTCTGTTCACTTGTCATTTTAAAAGGTTGATTTGTACCTGATAGCTTGTTATGGAAAATACAGCATGACATTTAATTTCAGGTAACACTTGGGGAGCTATGCAAAAGCATTTATTGGATTACTGGGACCTCATATTTTGCTTTTGAGACCCCTTATTAATCGTACGATGTCTTATTTAGATTTAGAAGAATACATATCAAGAAAATAGAGCTGGCGTTTTCAGGGGGGGTGCAGAGTTAGGTTGATGGCAAGAGTAGCACTTGGCATTGATGCCAAAAAGTTTGGTCTCATCAGACTCTGTTACCACCATATATAATATTCCTCCATATGGTTGAGTCCCCCACATGCCACATGGGTAAACTAGCTTCCATTTGATGTGAGTTTTTATCTTAAGTCAGTGGAGGTACTAGCATACTAATTGACAGCAAACAACAATTTAGCGTGTCAATATACGGTTTTAATTCTAAAGCCTGGTATACCGAAATACAATCAATCTTCCTATCTTAGATCCATATGGTTATTCACTTCT
Organism: Guentherus altivela; assembly: GCA_900312595.1. NCBI lineage: Eukaryota > Metazoa > Chordata > Actinopteri > Ateleopodiformes > Ateleopodidae > Guentherus > Guentherus altivela. The sequence goes on along the minus strand of OMOX01173419.1, from coordinate 6,906 downwards.
AAAAGCCTTCAATTAAGATGAATGATAATTAATATCTGTATGAGAATAACTAGGCTTGTTTCATAATCGACAAGCAAGCAGCGGTTCATGATCATTTCTCGTCATGAAGTATCAAAATAAGTCTCTATACAATACTTTTATTTTTAACTTGGTGATCAGAAGTTGATTCTGAAAAAGTAACTTTCAGTAATTTCAGTCATTTGTATCTCTGCCAATGGTATCACAAATTGGAGATGCCACAGTCATCTCTACCTGGGATTAGCCATTTATGCTGAGATACTTCCACAACCGGCATCATATGAGCAACGAAAACCACTTGTTAGCAAGGGCTTGGAAAATATGGGAGCTCAAATTCTTAAATGAATGTTCTAACTCTTATTGCATAACCAAATTAAAACAATGTATGGATGCAACATATACCTTTGACAAAGTCTTTCAACATATTAACTGTTTGGCTGCCAAACTGATCACTTGATTGCTCTTTAAGCAAGGTACTGAAGTTCAAAATGTTGCAGGGTAGCATAACTTAGTTTGGCCAACAGTGTTACGTTGTTATTTCTGATCAGGTGTGGCTATGCTGAGTGTAACATCCCCTTGAAACTGCTTACCCAGGCCATTAGCCTAAATAAGAATGTTGCATATTTGAATAAGATTTTCTTTTTTTAAAGTTTTCACTAACCAACTCCGTCATTATTATTATCAATAATATACATAACTTATGCTGTCCTAGCTAGTCCCAGCACTTGCATGGCTTTCAAACAGTGTACTGCTCATTTGAGTTTGTTGAGCTATTTCATGGTGCTAAAGGTTGTAAATATGAATGGGAAAATAATTCTACAAACATTTTTTCTCCCACAAGTGGGCTTGGCAAGGAATACATAGTCTCCACTGTAGTTTAGACTTTATAATGTGTCATGTTGCTGTGAAGAGACATGAGCCCATATTTGTGTGCATAGTTATGTAGCCTACTGTATATAGAGTCTGACAAGCCTTTTTCTCCACATTCTGTTGTTTCCAGCTGTTTGCCTTGAGTCATAGGCTTTGATGGAATATTCATGCAACATACTATTTAGGCCACTTAACCATTTAATGGGGCTTTTGGGTCTAATAGATGGCCCATCAACAATATACAGCTTGCTATTCTTGGTTACTTCTTACAATGGAGCTCATGAAGTGGAAGGTGCATTGCCATAAACAGAAGGCAAACCAAATGTTCTCTCCTTCCATGAAGTTGCAGTCTGCTAGACTGTCAAGACGTAGAGGAAAAATTCATTTGACAGCTGAAAACAAGGATTTAATGAAACAAGTACATTACTCTTTCCTAATGTTGAGGGGAAATGGTCATTTTGTCTGCATGGTTTCCGACAGCCTGTTAAGTCTGTCCACCCTCTTCTTCTCTCTGGGTGGGTGACGTGTAGACCTGTGTGCCAGTCGCCAGCTGCTTGTGGCATTCTCTGAGGCAGATGGCCACTTTCTTGGGCTCTCTGGGCGCCCCGTTCATCCTCGGCCTGGCCCCCCAACCTTGGGCCTGCAGCATGAGCTGCTTGTGGGGAGGTCATGTGGGGCGCCGTATTTGTGGGAGTGTCGCTCTGGCGGGGTCCCTGCCTTCCCCACCCAAGGGCCTCTTGCAGGTCAGTACGGCGGAACAGGAGATTGGGCGGGGGACGCATGGTCTTAACACACAGCCCACTACTTGAACAAACACAGCAAAGTCGTCTGTGGACATTTGGGAATGGCCTGGGCTAGAGGATTATTGGAGCAGAAAATTCTACTCTGAGGATCAGCTTACTGTAGCCTGATATCTATTCTTTGTAGAGGAGATTGCATCATTTTGTATAAACAAAACAACAAACTTTAAAATAGATTACCATTTTGTTTTTTCTCCCTCCTATTTGTTGAAGCCACCAAAGACGTCCGTGTTGGGCCACTTAACCCATGATGTTACAACTTTAAACGTGAACTGGCATCGACCAACTGCCGGAATAATATGCAGTTGAGGGATCCCATTTAAATTGCTTTTATCCTAATTCGTGGCTGACTTTCTTCCCTATCCCTTTTTCCATCCCATCTGTCCTTGCCCTGATTCTGTTTTTTTTTTTTTTACCTCAGATGGCCAAGAGAATACTGGGAAATGTCCCCATCTGGAATCAGACGAATCAAACCCTCCCTTTGGGGAACTGTCTCACGGTGACGGGCTCAAGTCTCTGCCCAAGCGCGACGGGGAGGAGCTCGAGATGTCCACTCTATCCTCTAACGGGGCCTCGGCTGGGGAGTTAAGTTCTCCGGGTGGCTCCAAAGCCAAGACGGACCCCAATAAGAGGTTTATTTGTGACAGCTGCGGCCATGCCTTCCGTACCAAATCCTACCTCAACAAGCACCGGCACAGAGTCCACAAAGTCCAGAAGGGCCACGGGGGAACAGGATCCGGCCTGGGCGAGCTGGCATCTTCTCTAAGCTCTCCCTTTCCCTCCCCACAGAACATGTCACTGCTGGAGTCTTTTGGTTTTCAGATAGTCCAGTCCGCTTTTGCCTCATCACTTGTGGACAGTGAGGCAGGGCACAGTGGAATGGACTATGGAGGCAAGTGATGTAGTACTTGGGATATGGCTCTAAAGAACTCTCTTGTTCTTAGGAAAAAGCCGGAACGCCCAACCAGGATCCTCTGTATTTGTGACGGAGTCTGCCTCAAACTGCTCTGCGGTTGATTGTGTCACTCTGGTGCGCCCCGTCATCACACTTACCATTTCTGTACAGGACACCCATGCGTACTGTATTTTCCACGTGAAGAAACTTCTTCAGGATTTCTTTCTACTTGTTTCTGATATGTGTAAACCTGCCCTCATGATTGACCTTAAGCAAATTATTCAACAATTCCATTGAAGTGTTAACTCTTGGGGTAATCTATTTTAGCCATGAAGAGATGTTAACCAGATGTTTCATGACACACTCAGCAACATATAGAATAGCGTCATCGATATAACATCAGCCATGCTATACATAAGTCAGTATTTTAAAACATTTTCACGAGGTGTTCAAAGAATTCACTACTGAGCAAACTATTTTGAACTTTTCGGATGTTGGATTGTAACCTGTGTGATCCACACTTGTCAGAACTACTGATTTTGAATAAAATCCCAATACAAGGCTGTTCGACTGACCTTGGGAAACAATGTGAGTAGCAGGAGAAGGTTTATAATGCCACGTTGTTTCAATTTGTTGTTAAATTAAGAATTTAATTCTAGCACTCATGGTAATTATTTTCAGTTTAGAAAAAAAAATCAAAATAACCACATAGCAGGACTCTTAACATTTACAGTATTTTCTTGGGCAGTATTTATCTTCAAACAAACACATGACAAAGATGTTATAAATGTGTTTTATTGGTGTGTGTCATGAAATATGTTGTGAGCTTGCTAGGGGTTTTGCGTATCCCTTTAGAAACAGCTCTTGCCAGTTTCATCAACTAAATGTTAAAAACAATTCTGTTGAAAAGGAACCGAGTTCAGCTGTTACCGTGTGGATTGTAAGGATTGTAGGTCACATTTTATTAACTTATTCATGCCCTAATTAGTGTATTTCTAAAATTTGTTATCTAAAATCCATGGGTTTTCTAATGCTCATCATTTTAAACTAAATTATGTGGGTGAGGGAGGTATACAGAATATAATCCTATTCAAAGCAGGGAGCCCCTCCGCCCCATTAGACTACAGTAAAACCAACCACACAACCAGTCACGCCCCTCCTGTCAGACGTGCCTGAACATCTGTAGAAGGCATCTCATGCTACAGTTTAGCCCACCTAGGTCCCTCTGTCCAGCAGCAGAAATATAATAATTAGCTTAATATACAGTATAAATAAGCCAAACAAAAATCACAGCTTACAAGTATCTTTCATCTATTCTCATTCACTTTCAGTGAGATCTTTTTTTAACTTGTTATTGTGTCATGATGTAAATACATTATGTTCCCGTCTCGATGCTGTTTGTTTGTTTTTTTTAGGTAAGATGGTGTACTATGATTCTTTCGACGTAACTCATTTCTACTGAAGTCAGAAAAATAATTCAGGCATTGTCCGGTTTGAACTGAACGGTGCAGCAAAACTTGGACCAAAATGTCAATGAATCAATGTCAGATCATGTCACAAGTCATCAAAATGGTTGAATTACATTGAATCATGACATGTTAATGTAATTTGTAATGTAATCAAGATAACAATCCCATGCGTCTAGAGTGGGCGAGGGGTGTGATGTACAAAGAGAAGAGCGTATTTGTGTTGATTTCTATGCCTGTTTGTCCCTGTGTGTCTTTGATATTTTCTGGTTTTATACTATTTTTATCTAATTATTTGTGACTAATTTACATTCCAATATTATTTATGGTTCTATTGTGATTGTAACAAGTGTATATACTATTCATATACACATTCTATATATGATCAAGCCAATATATATGATCAATGTTTGTCAATGGTGATCCTGTATATACATTTTGTCTATTATGTAGAGGAATATTAAGTTATCGCCACTTGATTTGAGCAAGTCTTCATTGCGTGCTCTGAGTAGACCCTGTTTATAGACCCTGCTGGTGGTATGCGTGTTGAGTTGCGAACTGAATGTCTTCATTGGTGTGTGACCGTGCTATTCACTGTGCTGGCACTTTGCCCCCTGCTGGCTGTACGGTAATATGACTCATGGCTTTGGCCATTTAGTTTCCGTTTTGGAGCCCCTCTGCTGTGACGTTCTAGCCGTTATTTCGTAGAGGGAATTTTATTTGATTTTGTTTGCGCTCTTTGAACAAACGGATGTGAGTAAAATAATGCCATTATATTCGTGCTTTCTCAACACCTTATATGTGCTCATAATTTCATTGGGGGATGTGAATTATCTCGCTTATGTTGGTACTAGAATACAAAGGATGTTTTCATTGATTGTGTAGCCCTAGATGCTCAGTTGTTCCGTTTGTGTTCTCTTTTAATGTGTTGCAAAGTGCCTTCCAAATACTGTACAGCAGTGAATTAGAAAAAGGGTCCTCTTTTCTAAAGAGTGGGTTGAATCATACATAGACTGATTTGCATTGACACTTTTATATCAATAAATGCACATACAAAAGATGTACAATATGTTATCTTGGTATTTTATCATTCTTGACAAGGTTGTTCTTAAAACATGTTAGTAACATGTTTTGTTATAAAGTCTGGGTATATTTCAGTATAATCATACTTTTCTATGGACATTTGTTTTTGTATTCTTGTTGGGCCCTCATCTCTCAATGGTAAAGAGGTGAGTATAAAATAAACTGCATTTGAAAAAGCCAAGTCCTCCTAACTTTGTAATTCTTAATGGTGGGTACTGGGGCAGCTTTAGCTCAGGAGGTTAGGTGTTGATGTGGGAGTCGGAAGGTCGCCGGTTCAATCCCCGGCTGGTCCTGGTAACTCGTTGAAGTGCCCTTGAGCAAGATACTGAACCCCTAACTGCTCCCCAGGCACCGCTCTGGCTGCTCTCTGCTCCTAATAATTAGGATGGGTCAAATGCATAGGACGATTTCCCCTCGGGGATTAATAAAGTCCCATTTATTTATTTATTTATTTGTTTGTTTTATTTGTTTATTTATTTATTACTGAAATGTGCTATTTAGATTGACAAAAATGATATTGATAAGAAAATGGATATCAAAGTATCTGTTGTGCCTTTTTCCTTTTTTCTTAGGAAATACAATTGATTCCACCAATCCTCACAAGTTAAAATACTGAACTTCAAAACCTGAATTTCAATCATGTCCAGATTTGACTGATGATTCTGGAGAGGCAAAATATTTTGTTGCCGGCCATCTTAATGTGAAAACTTTTGCAGCAACACCCCTTTTTTCTTACAATATTAATAATAATAATTGGGACTTTATTGATCCCTGAGGGGAAATTGTCTAAAGTTAGAGGTACAGTGTCTTGCTCAAGGACACTTTGATGTGATACCAGGAGGAGCCGAGGATCGAACCGGTAACCTTTAGACTGCCAGACGACCGCTCTAACCTCCTGAGCTACTGCCACCCAGAATATTGTATAAGTGATTAGAGAGTAGGCTGTCCTTTGCAGTCTTTTATCTTTAAAATATGTTCCAGAGCTGCTAGAATAAGCATCATCCCCTGTAGTTGCAGTACATCCTTTGCCTCATTACAGACAATGATAATGCATCGCTGTAATTTGTAACGAGAGCAACGTGGCTACTATATGGTTATCAAATAATCACAGAAATTATATCTCTTACAATATAGATCAATCAGTTTACCCAAGGGTGTGAAGATTTGTAGATACCAATTCTCAACATAAAGCTAAGGAAATCTGCCTTTAGTTACAGCGCTATAAAAAAGTACACCATGAAAATCTGTATTTTTCCACATAGGCTTATGGAAACCTATTCCTCATTTCAGCACTTGACTATTAAAGATGATCTAATTCAACAAATGACTGTGGAACATCCTACTTCTCCATGACTTATCCAACAAAAATCAAGAAATAGGATTTCCTTATGTGGAAAAAGTACATCCCTAACATCTCCATCCTATCAAAAGCCTACAAGTTGAAACAGGCGCCAATGATCAGAGCATCATTAAAGGTCCATGCCTTATAATTATGGGAAACCTGGTTCAGTTGCTGTTGACTTGGCGTAGTATCATCAAAGGAGCTCTCCGAGGTCCTGAATAAATAAAACCCTGTTTTTTAGTGACTGCCAACTCTGCCTACGGCAAGCCCCTGTGGCTGTTAACTCCTTCTCCAGCCAGGGGAGAGCCAACACGATGCACCATGTAAATTATCAGAGTTAGTTGGCCTCTTTACATGACTGTCTTGCTGAGGCTAAGGATTGGATGTCTCTTAACTTTCTCCAACTAAAATACAACAGAAACGAAAGACTCA
>OMOX01173317.1:0-11312 GCA_900312595.1 Guentherus altivela | reverse complement strand
TAATAATAATAATAATAATAATTGGGACTTTATTAATCCTCGAGGGGAAATTGTCCTCTGTATTTAACCCATCCTAATTACTTAGGAGCAGAGGGCAGCCACTGAGCGGCACCCAGGGAGTAGTTAGGGGTTCAGTGTCTTGCTCAAGGACACTTCGACGAGTAACCAGGACCAGCCGGGGATCGAACCGAAGACCTCCGACTGCCGGACCAATATCTAACCTTCAGAGCTACTGCCGCCCCCTAATTCATTCATGCTTATCTGAATCTTGATGTACAGTGTGTGTACGCAACATAAATAAGATAGTATAAGTATGAGAGAATAACAGTGCTTCAATTATAATAAGATACACAAATGACAAAGAGTGAAGTAGATTGTCATGTTGTGCGATACCGATAAGTTGAAGCTGATACCATTATATAACAACATATATTGGCCAATATCATTGGCCAGGCAATATATCAGTCTAGATCTAAGTAAGAAAATCATGTTTTCACCTTAACAGGCTGGAGGTGATTACTATTTTATGTGTTGCTATGATGAGTTCATATGAATTAATTGGGACTTTACTGATCCCTGTGGGGAAATTGTCGTCTGCATTTGACCCATCCTAACGACTTCGGAGTATTGGGAGGCCAAACTGTGGCGCCCGAGACCCAGTTAGGGGTTCAGTGTTTTGCTCAAGGACACTTGACAAGATATCAGGAGGAGCCTGGGAACCAAACCAATGATCTTCAGAGTGCCAGATGGCTGTTCTACCTCCTGAGCCACTGGCCCCTTATGTCTAGCCTATGTAGTCCAGAGGTAACACTGGGTCATATGGGTGGCTTGAATCGGAGGTTAATTGGTTTAAAATCATGCCATACCTCCCACAAAGGCATCTCCAGCTCCATTTGTGTCAACAATATCATTCTGCTCAATGTCCAGAACAGGGAACATGGTCACGTTCTCACCTGAGACAAAGGAGAAGGACACTAATTAGGGAAAATACAGTGCTTCTTTACATCACGGTCTATTTCCTTCATCACAACTCCACTTGACATTACAGCTGCATTGTTAGAATTTGAGGACCATTAAGGAAAGGTCATATGATGCTTTAAGACACGTAAGCTCTCAAAACCCAGGAGGTGCTGGCTAATTGAAAGATTTCAAAACAAGCTACAAATCTCCTTCACAGTGCATTAATTCAAGTGTTAATCACGATCATCCATGGTACTCTAAAGACGATGCAACTTCCAATTAAAGTCTGAGTTTTACAGGTGTTTAGACTAAGATTACTTTTTTGGCTTCATAATCATTATCCTGAATGTGCAGGGGTGGACAAGTCTAAATTTAGGCTCAAAATCTAGTAGCCCTGCACAATCTTTGGTAACCCAGAAATCAGCCCATATTCTAGCTGACTAGTAACAGTGTATCAGATTTCAATTATCATGTTTTAGGTCAAACAATCTTCAACCATCCAGGAAAGTATTTGACCCTCGCCACCCCCGCCACCAAAAAAAAGGAATTTCTGGGTAGTCCCCCAGGATCTGTATTGCTGCCTTTTGGCAGTATGGGACGACAATATGGTAGTCCTGGGTAGCTGGACGACTGATTCGTATACCCTGATGTGAAATACACAGTAATATGAGGCCTGAGCACAGACTGTAAACTTTAATATAATAGGGTTTCATTTTTCTATCTTTTGAATGCGCAAAATAGTCCCTTTTGTAGATCGTCCCACCTTTTCAGGGTCCCTCAAGAGAATTTGGACAGGTTAAGATTATGTACAGATTAAGACTGTATTCCATAAAATTCATTTTCCTGCATCAGAGTTTAAAAAATGACATAAAAAATCTTTTAACTCTGTAGCAGGAATTTGAAAGTTTCTTTGATATTGGGACAAGTAAAACCTTTGTTTAGTTAATCTCATTCACCCCAACCACATGCTGCCAAAAAAGGTGTGGAGCAGGCTGTATTTGACAAAATGCCGTATAAGTGTATATATTATGTATAGTAGAGCTGCTAAGGTGAACTGAAAGAGATGAGAAGTGATTACAGGGAAGTGTAAAACAGTTACAATTTGAAGGCAATGTTAAGCAGGTGTTAATTGTTGTCATGTTGGCACGGATACCAAATAATTAATAAATAGTGAATGAATAAATAAATTTGCAAAATGTACGCTTTCTGCATAAAAATACCTTAATGCAAAAGTAAGTTGTTTCATCATACCAAATATGATCAATGCAAATACATTCTTGGCTATGCTTGGAGTTCTATAAGAAACAAGCAAAAGCTGACACCAAAGCTGCCAGCCACCCTGATCTCTATAAAGGGGCGAATGACACATCCACCTTGGATAATAACTACATCAGAGAAAAACACGAGATAATTATAAGCATAAATCTATAAGTACATGCTTAGCGCATTTATATTCAAGCAAACTGCTAACAAATGGTCAAAATAGTGACAGCCCCTAGATGATTTATCAGCCTCGAATTGTTTTACAGCTCTAATATACAATGTGATGTTGATATAGTGATATTATAAAGGGGATATGATGTTTTCACACTCGACTCAAGAAAGACTACACCTGAATATCTGAAACAAATGGTACTGGTGTGCATTAAACCGATCAGATGTCTTTCAATGACGGTCAAGGAGAAGAACACCATTTGGATCATACAATAACTGCATGATGTCGATGTATAGTCGCAGACAATGCGAGTTCAACCTCCTCCCCATATCTGCCCCTTCATGCGAGTGATACTGAATGAGAAACAAGGCACAGACCTGTAACTTTCTTTCATTCCATAATGTCATCCATTCAATTCCTGCTCTGTATTGTCTTCCGTGGAGTACTTTGCTTCCATTATCAGTAGCGTATAGGCTTCACAGATACTTCCCAGGTTAAAATCAGGAGCAGGCGAGAAACAAAGAAACCAAAAAAAATTCCGACCAGATGACATCTGAGTCTTGAAGTGTAAAAAGGCATTAAATCAGCAACTCATGTCAGAACAATCTAAACCACACGCAATCTTCAAACAAGCCAAGGTGCCTGGGGGCCGACATGAACCTTCAAAAATGTGTTGGGAGATAAAGGACTGACATCCGGATGAAAGGAACTCACGGAGGGTATCAGACCTCTTATCGGGGAAGAAAAGGATGGTAATTCAGGCAGAGATGAGAAAAAATAAACGAATAGTTCGATGCAATGCACTGCTAAACAAATCACAATTTGCTGATTCATTTTGGAATTGCAGACGAGTTGCTTCATCTTATGAATGACAACACACTTCAGTAATACCGTGCACGAGATGTGCAAAACGTTCGGCCTAGTGTGCGCTGAACACCTGACATAATTTCCATCACCTCTGGCTATGGTTACACTTTGTCGTCTCAACGCGACCTCAGCCATCGGGTCATTTGATCCAGGCTTCATTAGCCGACAGGTCTGGACGCGCTTAAGTTGTTCCCTGCTTGCATTGCGTTTGAAACAACCAGGTCACCTTGTGAGGTGGATGAGCTCGCTTTGTGCTTGGACCTCTATAGAGTCTGGAGTCAGGCACCTCAAAACACATGCAGCAGAGATATGTCAAACCACACCCACATTCCACTAAGTTAATGACACACACCTTGTTCAGGCCATACCGCCACAACACGCTGTGCATAAATCACCTGCACATCCAGCCCCTTTTTCTGTGATCAGGAATGTTATGTTCACCCTACTGACCATTAATGATTAAATTAAGGCTAAAAATAAATTTTTGCTGAATGTTTATCGATGAGACATAGACGGGGAGAGGGGGAATCAGACATTATCAGCTCTCACCTGCAACCAACCCACCAATCTCGTGATAATACGAGTGAAATGTGACCCGTATGTAACTGTCAAACATGGAACTGGAACAGGTGTTCCAATTAGTGCATTCCGGCGACAGAGGTCAATGACAGGTGTGACCCAAGCCGAGGGGAAAAAAGCTCCATGAAAACCATCGAGAAGCTCAACACGGGTTGACGACTAAAAGGTTGTGGATTTCATAAACGGGTAACTGCGGCATTCGTAATGACAATGGGAGTGCTTGGAGGAGCCTGTTCCCTTTTCGGAGAAGCTGTTGATTGTCACTTTGATAATGAATTACCACAGACCAAGATCAGCTTATTAGTAGCATAACGACTTTGCTTAATTAATGCTGCAGATGAAGCTTGTAAAGCCCCCTCCCTCTTGAGGTTATCCGACGCGCATCTTACATGTAAAACGCTGCTAATAATAAATGATAGTTTGTCGGTGATTACATAGTTCGAGAGATTGAATGCGATAATTTGGGAGTCTTATTATTAAGAGAGGAGTTTAATTAAAAATGTCAACACACAATTCAACTCAAAGGCCAGGTGTTTAACAGGCTGCGGTGGAAAAGCAGAAACACAAGTAATTGAGCGTGGACTCTGCTGTTCAATAGGCGCAAGGACATCAGATAGAATTAAGAGGGTAAATACTGTAGGTTTACGCGCCACAAAGTAAAGGTTATTCTCTGCGTGAGGTTTCCACTGTGGTTGGAACAGGAAGAATCAGATGTCTGAGGCAAACCAGAGAACTGGCAGCCATAGAGGGAATCAGGTGATACATACAAACTATATAATCACACTAATTATTGCGGTGACAAGATTGTTTTAACAGTTGACAGGAACTTATAGGGAGATTAAGCTGTGAGATTGTGCCAGCCAGTTGGGTTTCGCTGTAATTTCGCTGTTGGATCAGAGTAAAACAGAAAAGGTCAACATGTCAGAATTTAGATCCGAGTTCCCCTTTCACACATCTATGACTGTTTGCCAACTAATCCAAGTATTTTTAGGTTCTGAAGGATGCAGAGTTTACTGATGACTGTGTGAGTACGTGATATTAGCTTTCACTTTCGCGAATGGTAGGTTTAATCGGCGTTAATGCTCGAACCCATTTTACTATATTAATGTTCATCATATTCAGGATAGGCACTCATAGATATATTGCATATTGATATACAGTATGTGTGTAGAATGTATATTACTGATAAGTGTGTATATATTATCTTCTTGCTTTTTATTATTATTTCTCCTTTTTATATACTTTTTTATGACTATTGCGAGTCAGATTAAATTCCTTGTATGTGCAAACCTATTTGCATATACTATTTGCAGTTTTTTTCTTTTGCATTATTTTGCTCCTATTTCTCTTCTTGAACTGATTGGTTGTGTTGCGCCTGTTTGTCTGCGAGGATCAAGCAAAACAGATCAAGCATTTTGATGTTCAGCTGATGTTCGTTTCGAGTACATTAACAAATAAAGTTGAACTGACTTGGTGAATAATCCCTATTCTGATACTGCAATATGTTGTGTTACTTTTTACATTTCCCAATGGAATCCATTTGGTTTGTGCTCTGTATCAACTTCAGCGGAATACTCTGTTTTCACTATCAACTCTATGGCCTATAGCTTATTATGATTGTTATGCCTTCCAGCTTACGGTAAGACTGACCACCATTCCTGGAAAGGACACAGAAGAAACATCGCACTACACTCCCTTCCTCTTTTCTTCAATCATCATGTCGATAGCTGCTTGAGAAAGTTCGCATAACCTCAGAGGCCAATTACTGAATTTGACTGACGTGTCAGCTCAGGTCTCTGGCCGCGTTCTAACAAAGAGCTCATTGGCAAAGGCCTGTCATGGAAATGGTAATAAAAAAAACCCTCCTGCCAGAAACTCTCTGCTGTCTCTGTTGGTATTGGCTTGTAGCACGTCTGAAAACGTCGCTTTGCTGAAATCGTTTCACATTTCACTGTAATGAGGACATTATTTGCAGTCGTTAAAACGTCACTGCGCTTTATTTTGCTGTCCTTAGTGTACTCAAATCAGAGTACAACTTTTCTTTAGAGCTTGTTCTCATAAAATATTCGAAAATAAAATTAAGAAAACTTGAGTCAACTCCATCGTAAACCGTGGCCTGAACCATTAAACTGATGGAAATGCTGCATGTGATTTGATTTTTCAGAGAAAGTTTTTAGCCCTGGTGAATATTATGCGCAAAATGAGAGGAAGTTATACCTTCAGTTTTTTTTAAAGGAATAAGTTTATAATCAGTTAATACTGGGTCCTCAAAATCCTTATCTATCACTGTAGCCTGCAACTGAGAAATGTTTTTTTTAAGAAGTAAAATACTTTCTTTGAATAAGCTGCGATTGTATACTTTTATTAATTCACTCACCATTATTGCTCATTACAACCCTTGAATAGTGGCGATTGAGCTTGAGAAATTATTTCAACAAGTGCATTTCTTTGAAATTAAGATTCAATTATGTCAATTAAGTGGCTATTTTTCTAAACAACACCAGTTTACACCAATGCAAGGACAGAGAAAATGCTCTATGGAAACCTATACAGAAACCAAGGCTCACCTGAACTTTACGACAAAATTAGCACATTGAATGATAGTTTTGATTCAAAATGATGTGGCTCTCTTAATTCTTTACTGATAGAATTCTGTCATTTTGACAGCTTGAGCAAAATGACTGGTTGGCCATAAAACTAGAACTATGCCACTCTGAAACTTTACTGTGGAGACAAATTATACTATGCACATATAATAAATTGAGGCATGTCAAACCATCACAAGTTACAAATGAGTGGTTTGCTCAAAGGTGTGTGTTCAAACCCACTGCAGAGTTTAATTACCCTCTAAGCCAGACACTTCTACGATCATGCCGGCCTCTTCTTGCCCATTGATACTTCTGCAACCCTTTTTGCGTTTCAGCCAATCACTCTCTGGGAGGGGAAACAAAACTACCACTTTTCTGAGCAAATGGAACAGGTTAGGGAGGGAGTTGACTTTCTTCACTCTGTTTCTTCATCCCAACCCGACAATTCACAATTCAGTTATGAAAAACACACACATGCCTGTAATTACTGTTGTCACAGGCAAAAAGATCATTGCAAAGCAACATAATTCAGGGAGAGATAAATGAAAACATTTTGACGTGAGATGCGGAGTTAGAGAAAGAAGGTCACTCTCAGTGAGAAAGCTGAAACACACCTTTTTTTTTCCCTTAAACAATCTCAAGCCTTAAATCTTTTAAGCCTTCTCATAATGCTAATGATATTTGTAGAAGCACTGGCTGAAAACCTGCAACGAGTAGATCACGGTGATGACAAGTGATGTGCTTTCAACAACACGAAACAATAATTACAATATTTGTGTGCTTGTTGAGCAGCTGTGCAAAGAGGATGTCCTCATGGAACCTCTTGTGGCGACTTTAAACGAGACTCCACCTTTTGTGATTAGCGGGTATGATCGGGATCCTTTTTCACCAAATTAAAATTTTGTCTGCCTCCGAGAGCCCTGAAACCCGCCAGAGAGCCGACTCAGGCTTTATCAAGTCCTTATCAGCGATTAAGAGCAGCAACCCCCGCTGAACGATCGTTTATTAGATCTCCTCACTGTTAAGGTTCAGGGCACAATGATGTTAATTAGCACTTTAATGGGTGCATAAGCAAAAGCCTGGCGTAGTTCGGTGGCGCCAGCTAAATCACGGAACTGTTTCCCTTGTTCACTGCTCTTACCAGCCACGTCAGAAGCAGGAGGGTAATGAAAGGCTGGCAGAGCCTCGGCGTGAAGGGCAGAAAAGAATATAAACAATAACAATAACAAATTGACATCTCTTTTTGGCAGTATCATGCCACGGTGGGGGGGGCATTCTCCTGTCACTTAATCACTATGAAATGGTTTAACGTGACACACAGAGGCTGGCAAATGATCAAATCCAGACAGGAGGACAAACAGCAAACAAAATGAGAGATCAAGTTTGTAAGAGCACCGCCTCTGGGAAATGAAAATATCTAATTCTCTTTTTACATTGACATTTATTTGGCTGGCTTGAGTAGCTGAGCTCCCACAAAGCGCCTGCCTGCTACTGCCACTGCAGCGGCTCCGTCCCTGATGCTAGGCTGCACATTCTATGACATTTATCATGTTTGCCTTTTGTAGATGGCATGGGAAACACACGTGTGTCTTGCCCTGCCCGCATTCATCACGTATTTCATATAAAGTTCACAGAGGAGCGTGGTTCTGTCTCTGCGCCGGAACAACGAGGGAAGCGGGTGAGAATTATCCATCACCGCCAAACACCTGCAACAGAATGGAGGGTCTCACTTTCACTTCAAGTGCAGGGCTCGGAGAACACTGCTTATATGTCTCTTTTAAATCCTCACAGGAAGGGAGTTACTTCCAATAGCATTACATCATACTAATGTACGGTGTAACACAAAAGGATAGTAAATGACCATCATTGTGGCATTATCGAGATGGATCAATAACTACAAAGGATTAGATGGTTCAAGATCTTGTTCAAATCTTCATAGAAAGGGGAGTTCCACAACAGTTCCATTGTACTGGATTCGATTTACTATTTTCACAATGACTATTTGAGCTGTTTGCACTGTTTTTGTCACGATTTCACTTATTTGTTTGGTGCCGACCACTGATGAACAAACTCAAAGTTGCACTTGCAAAACAAAAAAAGGATAATCCCTTCATAAACTAACATTATCATGCCGTTATCTGGACAGATCAAGAAGGATACTAGTTATCGAACGGCCTGCGCTGATGAAATGTGCCTCTTGTGAAAACATCATGCCATTGGTGCCGTCAGCATAGAGGTTTGAGCCGATACGTCTGATGGTAGTTTCTGCTATTGGATCAATGCAGGAGTCAGGGGGTGTTAAGTGTGCTGCCGGAGTATTGCTTCCCCTACAACTCCCCAGTGGTGACGCTGGGAGTTTTTTTACCTGAGGCATCTCTGCCTGTGTGCACATTGCACGAGTGTGTGAACCGCAAGGGTACAGCGGGAAGACACCCAGTGGCGCCAAACAAAGGCAACGCCTCCCAGTGGTCATTGGAAACCTGGCCGCTCCCGGGCTCAGTTTTGTCAATGCCAACCTTTTAAATGTCTGCCGGTGAAAGTGCACCGTATCACTGAAAAAAGTGACTGATTTGAGGAGATAATTGTCTCCCCTCTCATCAAGGTCTTGCTGCCGGCATTTTGGAGGGAAACAAAAAAAGGGGTGGGGCAGGATGTAAGAGTTGGCGCTTTAAAAATAACTGGCCTGGAATCCATCCAGCACAAAGTAAGAATTACTTCACAAATCAATGCCTGCTCTCTCCATCCTCTGCACTCCCCTTTTATGCTCTGAAATGACAGAATGTAGAGCAAAGCATTCTGCGCAAGATTTTTTTCAACATCTGGTGTCAATACTGGATGTTAACTTCAAAGGAAATATTGTTGCCATCCGGCTCTGTTCAGTCAGACATCTATCACACTTTAAAGGCAACATTCTGCAAATGTGATATATGAGTTTACAGTGAAGGCTAAGAAATATCCTACAGAGGCCACGGCTGCGATGGCTTTAAGTTGTACGTGAATGAAATGCAGCAGCAGAGAGATAAACAGACTGCAGATAGAAGAAATATTAGCCTACCAACAGTGGCCACGGTGTCATCCTTGCCCTGGGTGAAGACCACTATTCTCTGTCTCGTCTTGTTCACCTTAGACAGGTTCTGGGTCTTCTTTGCAATCTCTGATATGTCATCCGTCTGTGGAGATACGGGCCCGTTGGTTTGGCGTAAGTCTAACATGAATGAATGAATGAATGAATGAAGGAAGGAAGGAACAAATTCAGGAGGGCTAATTAAAGACAGGGCTGAACTGTGGGAAGTCAACTTGCTCAAATGTTGACGGAGGAAGGGGCGATTGAAGTGGAGATGGCCATCTTAGAGAGAAATCAATATCGGGAACTCAATGTTATTTCAGAGTGTTTGTTTGGAGAATCGAGCAGGGTGGCGAAATATTTTCTTGTCATATTCCATAAGGGAAATGAAAGTTATGATGAAGCTGAAGGGATAGGTGGGTGCATGGACTCGATCATTTTCCTCCTGAAACAGGACATCTCTCTTCAGCATCTGCACAGAATAGATATTCGCTTGGAGACGACAGAACTCTCTGGAGTGTTTGCCTTTGATCATGATAGAGATTTAAAAAACACACCTGTCAGTGCTACTTTCTTATTAAGTCATCACAATGTATTGTGAGCAGGTGGAATGTCTTTATCGCCGTCTAACAGCGAGGGTGGACTCTGTGTGTTTTCGATGTACAGAGAAGCTGGCATTAAAGGGTATCAGGGTGGCGTCCGTGGCATCGGGAACCTCGCTAATGCAGGGAGGGACCTTGGGGGTGGGGCAAGCAAATAATGGTGCTGATGGGAGTAGTCAGGCAGACTCTTGTGTTTGTGTAGAAATACAACGCAACAAGCAGCGGTTCTATTGAGGGGTCTTGGGGTTGTATTCTGGCATCGGGAATCTCTCTAACGCTGGGGGGAACCTTTGGAGGGTGAGGGAATAACCATACTGATGAGAGTAATCGGAGAAACAGGCACCAAAGCGATATGGGGATGCCACACCGGCTCACTGGAGCCAATAGGTTTAACACCTCTAAATGCTTCCCAAACGCCCTTTAATCAGCTCTAAGAGGTCCGCGGAGACCTTGGGCAGAGGAAAAATGGGTGTAACACTCTAAGTAAGTGCTAATGGTGAGGTTAATACAGAAGCTGCTAGCAGGCAATGGCAAAAAAAGAAGAAGCAATTTGTCCTTGTGACTGAATGTAACCACAAGCACTCCTCTCCCCCAATACAAAAACCACACAGGACTTTGCCACATTCTCACCCACGGGTTTTATATTCGCGGACATAAAAAAAGGGACTATGCTCAGGCTCAAACTCCTAGAAGAATCTAAGGACTTGGGGGCTGAGATGGTAAGCATGAGGGAGACAAACAAACACGGTTTTCATTTTGCCTGAGAGAAACCAATGACTTACCTGGCGACTTCCAATGGCAATACAACACAGGAAAATAACAAAATGTTCAACATCAGTTCATAAATAAAACGACAAATGAGTCGGTCAGTTTGCTGAACCGCTGACAAGCAGCCATATCTGCGTCTGCGATTGTGAGGCCGTTGCTGTGATCCAAATCAACCAACCGTGAAATATGAGCACTTTATAAGAGCGTTAAAAGTCCGTTTCTGTATTGAGGCCAATGAGAAATTGACCCCCCCCTCCCCCACTACCCAATGCAGGCTGTCAAAACAAGAGCCAAGGAAAAATTCTACTACTGCTGTTTGTATGCTGTATGTCTTCGGCCATTTAAAGGAAACATCAGTCTGGCTGCTAAATGTCCTCTACTGATTGGTGCTTTAGTGTCGATACTATGGCTTTTTGTGTTTGCGTTCAGGACGTTTTATGAGAGATCTC
>OMOX01173293.1:1590-12991 GCA_900312595.1 Guentherus altivela | reverse complement strand
CCACGGGGCATTTTAGCTGAGTGCGAAGGTGACCTGCTCTTGGTCGACATGGAGGGTGTGCCAGGAGGGCTGGAGCAGGTCGAGGACGCAGTGGAGATGTTTCCAAGGCTGTCACTTGGAGTGGACTGGTAATTAAGATAGGATCTCATGTCAAAGCCAGATGATCCAGTGTCCATCCCTGTGTCTTCTTTCCTCTCCTCTCTATGACCAGCTCTGTAACCGTTCCCGAGAAGTTCGGTTCTGAAGACGGTGTCCGCACGGGATTCTTGCAGTTCAGGATAGCCCAGTGCGTATGGCTCCTTCTGGTCTCTGAGTGGACAGGATTGAATTGACTCTTGCTCGTTTAAAGATGTGTAGTTTTTGTAGTTTTCTAAACTCGCTGCTCTTTTGGTCTTGCTCTCTTCAGCGAGGAAATCTCTGAATATGTCTCCCTGCTGCTGCGTTGGGCGGCGCGCTGCCAGCTGTTGACAGTGCAAAGCCGGATCCAGGTAAACACAGAAACCAATTGCTTTCTCCTGCTCGTAGATACCCAGCTCCGTCATCGAGTCGCCAATCCCTCTGCTGTTGTTGATGGGACTGATTATGCTGTTTTTACAATGAAAAGGAAAGCTGTCCCCTTCGTACAAGCCGGCTACTTCCATGGATCTTTAACAACCGCCAGATTGCAGGAACATCAAGGGCAGCTACCCAAAATAGTTGGCTGTGCTGTAGCACTGTCTCACTTAGCACGCTATTTGCCTTGCCGCCACGATACTCGACTGTTGTCAGTTTAGTCTCACTGCTTTGAAAATAAAAGTTGTTAAAAAAAATAGGATATCTCTCCGAGCGAGTTGGTTTGTCAGCTCTGGCTTCGTGCATTGGACATGTTTATATAGGCTAGGGCTCCGGCTCGAAGTCTCAGTGGGCGTGACTGAACTAAGTGTTGACGCCAAGCCTAGTCAGATAGTGTTGTTGGACGACTGTTAACTATATCCTGGCCGCGGTCACAGCAGAACATTCACAAGAAAAAGAGTATACGCTAACAATAGAATATGCTGTATTAATTCTACATATGCACAGTATGGTTTGTCTAGCACACTAAAGGCAAGGTGCTGCACACATCATAGGTAAAATCTAGTTGACAAGCTGAAAAATAAATATGCGAAATTTCTCCCCTCTTGAGTCGAAGCAAGTCAAAGCAAGATGTCCCTATTAAATGTAATCAAGAGTGCATTTGTTCGCAATTCATGACTTTAAATGAATTTAGAATTGGGCAATAATGGATTTAATTGCCCAAGAGTCAAAGTACTTTCACTCCACTTAAGAGTTACTGCCATCTTGTGGTGTAGCATTGTAAGACTACAAAAAACAAAATATGGCCACTGAGATTTTATTTATCTTATAACTTAATTTTTGACAGATGACTTTAAGTACTCTCTACATTAAATGCTGCTCAAAACTATTTGCCTGGATACATAAACTACATTTGTCTAGAATTAGGTTATTCTGAAAAGTACGTTTTTAGTAGTTTTTGAACTGTTGATTTTAGTCAAATCACTTCTCAGAAGTTGTATCCGAATTTACCACTAAATTGACTTGACGCCTTACAAGCAATGACCGAAATCGAGAAATCTTTCACAAAACAAAAACTAATTTTCACTATTTTATTTCGAACTGCTTTCGTCCATCCATAGCTTCAATGAAATCATTAAGATCACTCTTTGATGACCGCCTACATTGGCGGCACAATTCTCAAGTTGGACACCATTGAGTCCAAAATTCCAAAACGCGTTCTCAACCCATTCTGTGCGTAAACTTAAAAGCTTTTTTTTTTTAAATTGGTGTAAGCAGAGGATAATGGAGTAAGCCCAGGCCAATTCCTAGCGTTTTATAACTGGTAAACGCTGGCAATAAAACATAGCCGATCTGCTCAGGATTGGAAAATTAAAAGGACGGACGGAGTCAGGAAATGTCGTCCTTTACCCCAGAACCTTATTGGTTACTCTCTAGGTTCCAACTCAGCAATTGGCTATTGAGATTTGTTCGGTAGATGTGATTGGCTGAAAATTGTCTACGTTGGTGAGTGGAGAAATTGATGAATCTGTTGGTGTCTGTGTCGATGGAAGGGTTGGGCTGAACCTGAAGTGGAACATGGCGAGAATGGTCAACGAAAACGGGTGTGGACATGATTCCCAGACCACAGAACCACAGGGGCCCGGTCAAGGTAAAGCTAGATCGGGCCGTCAACACGCAGGTGCTCGCGAACTCGCAAACTTGTACTCGTCAGGTGAGTTTGTGCCTACCGTGTAAACCCAGCAATATCATCGCATTCACGTTTGCGTGCTTTGACAAAGTGACCAGTAGCCTGAAGCGGGACCAAATGGTCACATATGATGGATTTAGAAACTAAATGTACAAGCCAAACAAAGCTAATAAAACACACAATTATTGCGCACAAGTGTCCTTGGAACTGCTATAATTGAAATTATACTGACGGAAGGAAACTATAGTAGCCACAGTTGTCGGCGCGCTCCGGCCTTAGAACGTTACACAATTGGAATCATGTGAAATTGCTGGTTGTCAGCTTATTGTATTCTTCCTTTGAAATCCATTGGTGTTTCGAGAAACAGAAGATAACTCTGCTTCAGCTTATATGCACTCTCCTTCACCAGCTTGGCATTCAAACTGCTTTAACCTTTCCCAAAACAATCTTACTCTGAGAATTCAAGACAGCATTGTAGATAGATCCAAGAATCAATTTTCCAAGAATCAAAACACAGGCAGAAGTTATTTCCGAATAATGTGTCTTGTCATTCAAGTTTTAGTGGATTGTATTTCGATAAACTATACATTTATTTATTGCAAGATTCGGTTAATGTGACCCATTCACAAGGTTGAATGGGTTACATGCCGAAAACAAAATGGAATCCTACTGGAATGAAGTTGTTCAGATAAGAGGAATTGTTGGAGGTTCACTTGCTGACAAGAGTGGGGCGAGTTCATGATGATTGGGATTAATAGGGTTCTTAACTGCCAAGGATATTGAGCCGCAAAGCTTCTCGCCCTTCTATGCAGCGTGAGAATTGGACAGGTATTTCTGGCAGAGCGGCTATTCATATAGTCCATTATTCACTGTAACATAAATTGTTGGCTACAACTTAAAACAAAGCACAGATAAACTCTTACATCACAGTGTGCAACATTTTTTTGCTAGAACGTACCTGATAATTCCATCAGCTGAATAGGCCTCCGCTTTTTGATCTTTGGACACTTAATCTCTATCAGAGCAGCTCCTGTAGACTACAGACCTTGGTCTGTGATTGTACATTCCTTTAAAAAAAAACGTTGTCAACGAAAATAAAGTATTTACATATCATTTCCCCCCCTGTGTTTGAAAGGCAAACGATGTCAAGAATGGATAAGCGTTATCATCTGCTTCTCTCTTATGGCCTTCAGTTTTATTCACCTCCTTGCCAACTTCCACCTGGGACATGTGTGGTATATCTTCCTGGGCATTGGTAAGTACAGAGCTTACAGTCAACTGGTACACAAGAAAATAAAAAAATAACAAAATCGCCCACGTATCGCCTAGTGGAGTATTCTTGGTAGACGGTCAGAGAGAATTTGTGAGTGGTACCAGGAGAGAAGTAGAGCCATGGTCTACTTGATGCATTTCCAAGCGGGAACCACCTGGGGGCAACCAATCAGGTCTGGAGTTTGAGAAGCATGAGCAGGCATGTGTTTATTCAGTGGTGAAATATAATGAAAGGTTCTGTGTAGTTTGGAGTTCATAGAAAAGTGAAGAAAAATTATTTAAATTAAAAAAACAATCATTGTAGTCATCATTGATTTGATCAGCTGACACACCACACCCACTCTCATGCCTGCAAAGCTGCAAAAACTTTTGCGCCATGTGGAGTTGAACCTCTGCAGCGATGTGCAGTGGACATTTAGCAATACAGTGATTCTGTGCAGTTGAATCAAACCACCATGTTATTCGTTGTGTTGTTTCCTATATCAGATACAAATGTGCACATAGAACTAGGTACGTTTTTAAAGTACTTTCCTTTTTTGAATATGGAAGTTGATAGATTCCCCCTCTCTCCTCCCTGTCAGTGGCTGGTATTCTCACTGCAGATTTTGCATCAGGCTTGGTACACTGGGGGGCCGATACATGGGGATCAGTGGATCTTCCTATCTTTGGAAAGGTAAAAGTACACCAGGTTCTAATACTTTGTGGTCACTTTCCCATATTTATTTTTCAGAATAAGAAGTACTGACTAAACAGGGGTGGGCAAATCTAAATGAATGTGGTAGTCATCTGGGCCTCTAATCCAATGAGAGCCAAGTGCAACTTATCCAATAAGTAAATCACTACTAGTGACAGTACATTGGATTTCAGTTATTATATTTTAGGTCAAACAATAATGCTCAATCATCCAGGTAAATATTTGACCAAAAATGAAAAAGACCCTAATATTGGTAGTTCTCCAGGCTCTGCAGTGCTTCTGTTTGGTAGTCTGGGACGCCAATAGGTTAGTCCCAAGCGTCTGTACCACTGATCTGTCCACCCCACTACACAGATATCATTAATATTGGTTTTCCTTACCATAGATATTGGAAAAGGAGTACCCTGCTGAAATGTATTGTCCATTCCTTTAGCCTATACTTTGTAATTTCTCCTCCCAGGCCTTTATCCGACCATTTAGAGAGCACCATATTGACCCAACAGCCATCACCCGCCATGACTTCATTGAGACCAATGGAGACAACTGCATGTTGACCATAGTCCCTCTGGCAAACATGGCCTTCAACTTCCTTTCCCATTCTCCTGGTGAGTTTCCAATAAATTTAGCAGTTTTGACTCGTACATCGACTGAATTGTTATAATCTGAGTTTGAATGCAGGTGTAGATGTACATTCATCACATTGTCCTTCCTTCTCCCCTTGTCTGTCTCTCTTTATCATCCTATGTGTAGCGGAGATTTACCATAACTACCCCTGGTACTGCTATGTGTTTGCACTTTGCATCTTTGTGACCCTTACCAACCAGATTCACAAGTGGTCACACACTTACTTCGGCCTGCCCCGCTGGGTAGTGTTTTTACAGAACTGCCATATCATCCTTCCTCGCAAGCACCACCGCATCCACCATGTCTCCCCACACGAGACGTACTTCTGCATCACCACAGGTTTGCATTTGACCAGTGCAGTGTGCGCGTTTATGCCAGTGGTGGAGTGTGTTGATATCCCTTTTGGAAATGCGCTGACAAAAACCGGTTTACGGATGAGGAAGCACATTGTCACTGAACCCTGTCTTCTCAGGTTGGCTGAACCACCCCCTCGAGAGGCTGGGTTTTTGGCGTTACCTTGAGGATCTGATCCAAAGTCTGACGGGGGAGAAGCCCAGAGCCGATGACCTGAGATGGGCTCATAAAACCAAGTAACAGCACCGACTAAATGCACGCTACCTCAGAAGACATTGGCTCTGTCCTGTCCTCTAAACGCCACCTTGCCTCACCTAAACTGGAAATCGGTTCGAGGAAAACCTGACTAATGTATTCTGATGCTGTTGCTTTAAGCCTTGCAGTTTTTGTCTGGTTTTCTGTAGGATTGGTTTGTGTTCTTGGGATTTTTCATCACCCACAGAGGAGATCTCACCCCACTCATCATATACAGTTACAGCGCTGAATTATAACAACTTCATCCCCCAGCGAGATGTGTTCTGATCTCGTATGTCTTACACGACTGATCACTTTTTGAGGTGTTGAACAAATGCTGTTGCTCCCAGTGGGTGTTGTCAAGAACATTACAAAATTCCTCATTACTTCAAAGGAAAAATACATGAGATGTTTGTCCGGTTTGGAAAACTCAAAACTTCTCCAGCAAAAGTACGTCAGAGAGGGAGAAGGCACTCCCTGTTTTTTTTCTTTTCTCCAAAGCCAAACATATCCCTAGAAAAATTGTAAAACATCATCAGGATGCAACTTATTATTGAAGAAAATTTACTTTCATTTTCTTCATGATTAAGTGCTGGCATGTTGTCTCTCCACTTAAGCTTGGGCCTATTTCCCAGGCTTAAATAAAGCAGAATTTGAGATTAGTAGCAGGACCTGACCTGAATACAACATTTTGGACTTAATGTTGATACTCAGAAGACAAGTAGTGACCTTTTTAATCTGTCAGTATCGATTAAAAAAATCCTCTCATTGCTTTCTTAAACTTTCAAGGCACTGATGATGACCTATGCCAATATGAAAATTTGGGATGACATCAGCGGATGACATTGGTTTCCTGATATATTGGTCTTGCGTTACCATGTGGGCCTTTTCAGATTATCACCTGTCCTATGTCAAAGGTAGCATTTCTTTTTGGTTTTTGACTCCATCCAGTAAGCCACTAAAGAGGTACATGTGCAGGTTTCTCAAGCAGCCTTAACCAACATAAATGCAGTGATTGCATATTGTCTTTTTTTTGCAGTTTAGCTTCACAATGTCCTGATCAAAGGAGTATCACTGATCTCTATAGTATCTCCATTTTAAATTCCATCACAGTGTTAGAAGACAGCATTCCTATTCAGTAATATTGCCAATGTAGTCCATCCATCTTTGTAACTATCCAAAGGGGACTTGGTAATGTTATGAGGGTTGCAGTAGAGACCAAAGGTGAGATTTGATACAGAATTGGATGACGAAATGCCTTATGAATAGTTTATGCTGCAGCAACTAGACTTTTAAATGTATTGTACAGCAGATAACTGAACTGTGATTGAATAGGAGACCCGTAACCATCTCAAACCATGAAAGGTCTAATTGGCTAAGTTGCAAAAATGGTGTTAAAGAATTCAAAGAATATTGTAAAGACGGCAAATTAAGCTAGTTGAACACTGCATGACAAAACTCCTACATGATTTCTCTCGAGATGTCACTATTACAGGCTTAAGATTTCATGCATGTTGGCTTGCATAAACAATGTGCCTTCTGCCCAGCTTTTCTCTAGAATTTGACCAGAGAAAGAGAGGATAGAGAATTCTGCTGCAAGTGAGCACATCACATTTTAGGCTTTTGTTGTATTCTTTAAAATTAGGGCCCCAATCCTTTACCAAAAGGCCCTTTGCTTGTTTCAATGGCAAAAACTTCATTTTCATCAAAGGGATTCCTGGGAAACAAATTATAGGTGCTAATGGTATAAGCAAATCTTGCTGTGCAATGCTCTTAACCAGACTTGAGACTTAACTGTAGATTTTGTCAAATAATTTTATTTAATAACAAGCATTTTATGTAAAAGCCAAAATTTTGTTGTCACTGCAATATTTATCTTGAAATCTAGCTTACTAAGATTATTACATCTTTCAAACCGCAAGTAAACAGAAAAACGACACTGCAGATTGCTTAGTGGTATGCCAAAATATGAAGATTGTGAAAAGGCAGTTTGTGTACTAGGTAGTTCTAATGTATACTGGTACATTTTATTTCACTGTCAGATTCTATGAGGTCTGCAGAGATTTCCACATCAGCTGCAAGGCTTTGCTTTTTAGTAGGGTTGTTTTGGCACCATGGTGTGCCACTCAAATGGCTCTGTGGTCGCTCTATGAAAATAGTGACATTTGGCTGTGTGAAATATACGTGCTCAATTTTTTTGCACATTCTGTTGTGCCCCAGATTATTTGTGTTCTGTGCAAAGCACTGTATTAATATTCAAGTGTAGTGGAAATCATGCAAATCTATCTGAATGCATTAAAATGAAATTACAGGGAAATCTTGTTCAATTTGAAATAAGAGTACTAGCATTCAGATGAAAAAAAATCCCAAATACATTTTGAAATAACTGTAGCATGGCAAAGACAAGGGATGAGTACTTTTTTCAAGCCACTGTCAGACAAATATTTTCCCATATATTTAGCCATGGCCGGCAAAGACAAATGCAGGTTTCTGTGTACTCAATAGCTGTACATTCTAAAGTGATTGAAGTGATCACAAGTGACCTGGTGGTGGTTGAGTTTGCAAGTTTCTGAAAAGTCGGATATTTATGTGCAAGCAAAACGACCAAAATTTGAATGGTTTGGAAAAGTAAATACATGACATACATAGGATACATTCAGAGATAAATAATATTGGTAATTTCAGATTTTTGTAATACATTTATATACTGGGCTCCGTGCTACCCTTACCTCAAAGTTTGGCTAACCTTGTAGCTTGTGGATGTGCCATATTTCTGAATTCATATACTTGGGAATAATTTGAGGTCTATTTTCCAATTGACATAGGAAAGTTGAAATAATTGCTACACATTTTTCAAGTGAATCGGGGGAAGAATGTTAAAGATCCGCTTAGATTTGTGAACAAGTTGCTAGTATTATGTGGTAGCTATCACTCATTTGTCATCTCAGATTTTGTTTCGGCTTTACCAGTGGATTCATTGATGCAGCCGTATGCTGTACAACAAGGCTCTCTCATCAATTAAGAAAGACTTTGTGTAAGGATAGGTTTGGCTACATTGCTTTGAAGACATCAGCATTTTATCAGTGAATTTGGACGTTGACAATGCATAAGTGGTTCGATAAAGAACAAATATTTGCCGATTTTACTATTTTATGAGAACAAATGGACCATGTTTTGATGAGAAAATCTTCTTTGTTGCCATTTTATGCATTCTGTGTCTGAATACGTTTTTGTAATTATGCTCTTTTGTTATTGAATGACCTTATTTGCTGCCTAATTGAATTATTCTAAATTATGATCTGAAAATCTTGTCACCATTCGTCATTTTGCTGAGGCAAGTCCCATGGATGTTGGCTTGTTACAGGTATGGCTGTGATGGAGTTAATGATATCAGAAGTAATGCCTTGATGCCTTTTTTGTTGTCTTCCTTTTAGGAGACTTAATATGTATGATAAACTGTGTTTATAAAGAAACTAAATAAACAATTAAATAACATTTCCATCGCAGTATTTTTCAACAATCCAATTTGTAGGTCTATCTAGAATGTTCTACAGTTGGACACGAGGCAGTGTAGGTATAGTAGAAGCGTTTGGTAGGGACAGAAATGATCACTTAGTTGTAATAGCTAAACATTTATTCTTACACATTATCTTCACATTTTGTGCTACAACATAGAACATGCTAGATTTTTTAAATTTTTTTTGGGCCACATATGAACAAAGTACTCATGTCAAAGTTGTTTTTCTTTTCACACTTCTCAATTACAAATAAAAAACAGAATAATTGCACAAGCATTCGTCCCCCCAGAGGTAATATTTGGTAAAAGCGCCTTAATAGATTCATAGCTGTAAATCCATTTCGGTAAGACTATCAGCTTTGTACATCTAGATAATGCAATTTTTGACCATTCTTCTGAGCAAAATTCCTCAAGTTCCATTAGGTTGGACGGGCCGTTAGGGATCAGCGATTTAAAATTATTATTATTTTTTTTAGAGTTGTCACAGATTCTCTGTGGATTTAGGTCCAGGCTTTGGTGTATTTTCTGTTGCACAGTACAATGCTAGCAGCAGTTAGCCCAGCTGCAGCTCCACCACAAACCCAGCCTTTGCGCTTCATACGAAGCACTGCTGATAGCAACACAACTGGCTAGCCAGCTTGCTTCACTTCGGCTAAATGTCTAATGTTAAGGTGTTAAGAACACTAGCAGCAGTCTGTAAGAGGCCTGGGACTTGGAAGAAGATTCACCTTCCAGCGGGATAATGACTCAAAACATACCGCGAAAGACGGACTGGAGTGGCATTAAACCAAAAAAGGGCAAGGTCCGGCAGCAGGAAGTGAATCTTCCATGTCCTAGGTCTCTTGCAGACTGCAGCTGGTTTTCCTTCTGAATCTCTTTTTAGTTTGCTCTGCCCGTTTCCCCCCTCAGAGTTTTCCAGTCCCAGCAACAGAGAAGCAACATCATAACATGTTGCCACCACCCCGCTCAGCCATAGAGATGCTGTTCTCAGGGTGATGTACACTGCTAGGTTTGCACCATACGCTTAGCATTAAGGCCAAAAAGTTCTATTTCGGTCTCAGATCACATGCTTGGGACTCCCACGAGCCTTTGGGTGAACTCTAGTCAAAATTTTAGTTTTTATCAACAAGGGATTTTTTTGGGCACCCTCCATAAGACCCAGATGTATGAAGTGTACGTTCTATTATTGCCCCACGCCTATTTCTCCCATCTCTGTCACGAAAGACTAACCTCTTTCGAATTGCTGCCCTTCAAACAGCCCTTCTGGCTTGGATACTCATCTTTTGTTCGAGGCAGATTCAAAATGTTCTTGATTTATTTGAATGGTGAGCTTAACTTTGCTTCAGGGAATATTCATTGCCTTGTAAATAAACTTATAACCTTTCTCTGATTGATGGTTTTCAATTACCTTGTCCCAGATTTGCTTTGAATGTCCCTTAGTGTTCATGCTGTAGTCTTTCCCTGGACATGCACTAACCAACCGGAGGAGCTCCGAGACAAGGCTCCGATAGCTCTTGAAATCATCTGAAATACCTCAAAATGCATACATGTGAACTCTAGTCAATTAATTATGACTTGTGAAGACAGTTGAATACTTTAAGAGCTAATTTAGGTGTGTCAAGCAAAGGGGGTGAATACCTAAGATTTTTTGGGGTTTTATTTTTTAAATAGTTGAGAAAAATGTGTGGATTTATACGCCCTAAGTACTTTGCGTTGATGAGTGGCAAAAAATTAAATAAAATCCATGTTTCCGAGTTGGAACGCAATAAAATCTTTAAAAAAGAGTAAAGGGGGGTGATTTCCTTTTAAATAGTGCCACAAATCGTCAACTTTTGATAAAACAACGTTATTCTGTAGCCTGTTTGATTGGGATTCAATTCCTTTTTTCAAAATCTGTAGGCGAGTCGTGTACTATGATAAAAGGAACCTATTTTTGCCTTGAGATGCGTCCCTATCTCCTCAC
This sequence comes from Guentherus altivela, assembly GCA_900312595.1. NCBI lineage: Eukaryota > Metazoa > Chordata > Actinopteri > Ateleopodiformes > Ateleopodidae > Guentherus > Guentherus altivela. The sequence goes on along the minus strand of OMOX01173293.1, from coordinate 2,091 downwards.
TCACGGCTCCCGACTAGCGACAATGGGAAACCTACGTGCGCGCTGACGCTATAAAGCGACAAGATGGCGGTCGCCGCCGGATCAGGTAAACGAGTGATCGAAATCAATGGTCAACACCTTAATTCAACGTTAAATATCCAATACAATTAATTCTGTGAGGACAAACTTGTCCCTCGATGCGTCTGATTGCTGAATTACGTACATGTTGTGACTGTACAATTCACAGATAGCAGTGAAGCTAGCTGTGTACTGCCTCAACGCATTGGGGATGGGAGCCGGGTTAATATACTGATCCCAACTGGCTTTGAAGGCTCGTTTTAACCGCCGAAAATAGTCCCGCTAATGTTGCAGTTTCGCGAAGGTGGCTTCGATCGGTGGGGATTGATTCGATGCCTGTGTGACGCGGCTCAACGTGCCGGCTAAGTAGCTAACGCCAGCGGACGGGTTGCTTTGGTGTGGGGTTTTTCTTACTACGGTGCGGCGCGCGCCGAGGGTAGCGCA